>JARQOD010000103.1:195872-228840 GCA_033576555.1 Oophaga sylvatica
ACCGATCCCACACAGATACACGCAGAGCAGAGATATGGATGAGGTAAAGACCCTGCTCAGCGCACTATGCAGGAAACTAATGTGACTGGATGGAACCAAGCACACCTACAAAACAGTCAGAAATCCAGTTTGTCCTACACAGCCATACTCATTACAAGGTATATACACACAAGATATATAGAAAAAAAAAAAAAATGACTTCACTTACAATCAGCAGCTGGAATATTCAGGGTCTCAACACCTCGACCTTTGGATGTAAAACAAATGACCCGGACTTTATACAAAGACTGAAAAATATAGACATCCAGATCCTCCTGGAAACATGGACCAGAGCCGAAAACGAATCCCTGGCGCCCATCGGATACAGGGAAATCTCTGTCCCTGCCCTGAAAAATAAAAACATCAAACAGGGCCGAAGCTCAGGAGGAATACTGATCTGGTATAAAGACGAGCTCCACCAATACATCAAACCGGTGAAGAGAGGAAGCAGCCACATATGGATCAGGATCAGCAGCTCCATCCTCACCTCTCAGTCTGATGTCCACCTCTGCGCCACCTATATACCACCGCCAGAGTCCCCCTACTTCAATCCAGAGAGCTTCGAGATCTTACAAAGAGAAGCCGCCCACTATCAGGCCCTGGGCAAAGTTCTCATCTTTGGGGACCTCAACGCAAGAACAGGGAGAGAAAACGACTTCCTGACCACGGATGGGAACATCTACATATTTGGAGCAGAGAATGACGGCCAAGACTCAGTACACACAGAGAGAAGCAGCTATGACAGTACAGTCAACAAAAGTGGTAAAAAGCTCCTGAACGTATGTAGAAGTTTAGGACTTCATATTCTTAATGGACGTACCAAAGGAGACTCTTTTGGGAGGTATACACTAAACTCCCATGTAGGGAGGAGTGTAGTAGATTATGCCATTACAGACATGAACCGGGCAAATATCAGCGCCTTCATAGTCACCCCACAAACGCACCTGTCAGACCACAGCCAACTTCTTCTGTACTTGAAATCTACAGAGAAACCACCCACTCAAAAGCCACAGCATAGCGGCCTCTTCAACCGGCCTCCATCCTATAAATGGTCCAAAACGTCGGCACTAAAGTATAAAGAGGCTCTCAGCAGACCCGAAATACAGCGGATGCTCCACCACTTCTACAACCACTCAACAATATATTCTATGCAATGGCCAGACTGTCCGACCTTAAAAAAGTTGACTACAAGAGACCAAAAGAAAAACAGATCAATGGTTGGTTTGACAGAGAATGTAAAGCCGTACGGAAGACCCTGAGAACTGCTTCAAACAAGAAACATAGAGACCCCAACCACCCTGGTCTGAGGGAAGCCTATGAAACCATACAAAGACAGTACAAAACCATCCTCAGGAGGAAGAAGCAGAGTTACATCTCTACCAAGCTCAGCCAACTCCAGGATGCTCTTCGGGACAATTCCTTCTGGGAACTATGGAACCACATGGGCACAAAAGACAAGAAAAACAACATCCTTATCCAAAATGGCAACATCTGGCTCCAGTACTTCAAAGACCTCTATAAAGACATCCCAAAGGAAGAACTAAACCAAGAACAGGAAAACATAATGGCAAAACTAAAAGCAATGGAGGAAAAAGTAAAAAATTTCCAAAACCCCGTGGATACACCTATTACATTACAGGAAGTAGCAGAGAGAATCTCTGCCATAAGATGTAGAAAAGCCGGTGGCCTGGATGGAATCCTACCAGAAATGCTGAAGTACAGCCCACCAGAAATACAGGCTGCAATGGTTAAACTCTTCAATATTGTGCTAAGTGCTGGCTACTTCCCTCGTACCTGGAACCAAGGCCTCATCACACCCATCCACAAGAATGGGGACAGGTATGACCCAGCCAACTACAGAGGCATATGTGTCAGCAGCAACCTGGGGAAACTGTTCAACAGCATCCTGAACAAGAGGATCCTCAGTTTCCTCACCGAACATAACGTCCTCAGCAAGAGCCAAGCAGGGTTCATGCCAAACCACCGCACCACTGACCACATCTATACCCTGCACAGCCTCATTCAGAGACACGTCCACAATACAAAGAACGGGAAGATATACGCCTGTTTCGTGGACTTTAAAAAGGCCTTTGATTCGGTGTGGCACCCGGGCTTATTCCTGAAACTGCTGGAGAGCAGAATAGGAGGAAAGACCTACGATGTTATCAAAAGCTCCTACACCGAGAACCTCTGCAGTGTGAGTGTGAACGGTAAAAGAACGGCTTATTTCCAGCAGAGCCGTGGAGTCAGACAAGGCTGCAGCCTAAGTCCAACGCTCTTCAACATTTACATCAACGAGCTGGCTACCGCTCTGGAATCTTCCACAGCACCAGGTCCCACCCTCCACGACACCCAGGTGAAATTCCTGCTGTATGCAGATGACCTGCTGCTTCTGTCACCAACCGAGAAAGGCCTCCAAGACAACCTGAAAATCTTAGAGAAATTCAGCTCCACCTGGGCACTACCGGTCAACCTAAAGAAAACCAACATCATGGTGTTCCAGAGGAGAAAGAGAAAATTAGACCAGCACCCTTCATTTGTTCTCAACAACTGCGCCCTTACAGGAACAGACAAATATACCTACCTGGGCCTAGAGATCCACCGGTCAGGAAGCTTCAAACAAGCCATAGAGACCCTGAAAGACAAGGCATGTAAAACCTTCTATGGCATCCGAAGGAAACTCTACCATCTGAAGCCACCAGTGAGGGTCTGGTTAAAAATCTTCGACTCTGTCATCGCCCCAATCCTCCTGTATGGCAGTGAAGTCTGGGGTCCTCACACCTACCCAGACTGGTCAAGGTGGGATTCCAGCCCAACAGAAATATTCCACCTGGAATTCTGCAAGCACCTTCTCCAAGTCCACCGGAGCACCTCCAACAGTGCCTGCCGGGCCGAGCTGGGCAGATTCCCTCTACACCTAACGGTTCTAAAGAGGGCACTGTCATTCCGGGCTCACCTACGTAGGAGCAATCCAAGCTCCCATCACCATAAAGCCCTGACACACGTAGGTGAAACAGAAAAACTAGGACCCTCGGAACAGCTCACCCAAACCCAACCTGACCAGAACACCAATCACAACAACCTGACAAAAGCCGAAATCAGGAAGATGGTAGACGAAGGCCAGGAGAGGTATGTCAGTGACTGGAAGAACGACATCATCAGCTCCAGAAACTGACAATGTACCGGAGTCTACAGAGAGACTACAGTCTGGCCCCATACCTGGAGAAACTCCCGGACCCCAGAGACCGCCAGATCCTGAGCCGGTATAGACTCAGCGCCCACAGTCTGGCCATCGAATCCGGCCGACACAGGCAGAACTACAAGCCCAGGGAGGAAAGACTATGCCAACACTGTGACCAGGAGGCCATAGAGGACGAAACCCACTTCCTGCTACACTGCTCCAAATACTCAGCAGTGAGGGACACTCACTTCAGGAGACTCTCACATCTCTTCCCGGATTTCATCACCATGAAGGAGGAAGAGAAAACATATATCTTGCTGGGGGAAGAAGAGAGAGCAGCGGAGATAGCAGCGCGGTATGTGAGCGAATGTCATAGACTGCGAGAAAGAGAACTATGATAGGCCATGGACTTCTATAGCCTCCACCCCGGATCTGCCCCTACCCAACATCCCTATGCCATGGACTTCTATAGCCCCCATCCCGGATCTGCGCCCCCATCACCCCTCCCTAAGCCATGGACTTCCACAACCCCTACCCTAGATCCGTCCCTACCCAACATCCCTATTACCTTTTGTACACTTGCTTTGGCAAAACTAATGTGTATTTAGTCCTGCCAATAAAGCTTCTTTGAATCATATATATATATATATATAATATATATATATATATATATATATATATATATATATATATACACACATACATACACATATATTTATAGTTCATACACTTCTACATAGTATAATAGCCGCTAATTCATGTAGTTTGATATATGGTTTTCATTAACAATTACATGAGTGTATGTGTGCAACATTTCATACATATAGGGGTTAATTTTAATGTGTAAATTCGTTGTAAAAAAAATTGTGGGCTCCCGCAGTATTTTCTCCACCAGACAGGGAAAGCAGATAATAATAGCCTAGGGAGGGTGCATTTTTTTCCCACGGTAATCAGTTCACTTCAGGTCAGCCGGGACTCCGCACAGCATCAGTGACGTCAGAGGGAGTCCCTGGCTGACCTGAAGTGAACTGAATAGTGTGGGAAATAATCAATTAAGCTTCCCACACTAATCACTTCATCTCCTGTCAGCCGGGAGAGGAACTCATTCATTCGGGGGCTTACAGAGAGGCTGGAGCATTAGCTCCGGTCCCCGCAGTAAACAAGTTAACCCTTTGTGAAGGATTACAGCGTTGGACCTGATTGAGCGCCGGATAGGTAAGAATAATGTTGTTTTGTTTTTATTACAGGAGAACAAGGGAATCGAAGGAATACCAGTACAATAAAATATGGTCAAAAACTGTGTATTTATTTCATTAAAATGATTTTTAATTAATGTGTGTGTGTTTTTTTTTTCATTTCATACAATAGGATTAATAATTGAGAGTTGTCTAATTGACAACTCTCAATTATTAACCTGGCTTAAAGTCCCCTTCCAATAGCAAGGTGGCCTTAACCCATTATTAACCCATTAGGCACCGCTACAGGGCAATGGGAATAGACGGGCTAAGTGCCAGAAAAGGCGCATCTAATCATAGATGTGCCTTTTCTGGGGTGGCTGGGGGCAGATGTTAGCAGCCAGGGGGGGGGGGGGGGCACAAAAAATGCACCCTCCCTAGGCTATAATTATCTGCCCCCACTCACTGGCTTTCCCTGTCTGGTGGAGAAAATACCGCGGGAGCCCACGCATTTTTTTTATAATGAATTTACACATTAAATTAACCCCTACATGTATGAAATGTTGCACACATACACTCATGTAATTGTTAGTGAAAACCATATATCAAACTACATGAAATGACATGGTTAACTGTATGTAAACCATGTGTCATTTCATGTCGGGTTCTGTAATTTTACAGAAGCCGGCAATTGAATTAGCAGCTATTATACTATGTAGAAGTGTATGAACTATATATATATATCATTGAGACACATATATATATATGTATGTGTGTATAATATATATATATATATATATATATTCTATGTGTGTATATGTATTCTTTCTATTCTTTATTAAACCTGTCAGTGTGATTTTACAGTATAGCCGGGATGAATTGCCGGCTTTTCTAAAGGACACCGGTGCGAAATTCTCGCAAGTCACACTTGTGGTCCGTTTGTAATCCGATTTTTCATTGCACCCATAGACTTGCATTGGCGATTCTCGCCCAATAATCAGTGACAATCGCAGCATGCTGCGATTTTCTCGGCCCGAGGAAAACGGCCGAGAAAAAGTCAGATGCTGGGAGCTGCCCCATAGATAAACATTGGTCAGAGTGTAATGCGATATTTCATCGCATTCCACTTGTCCATTTTTGTCACCAGTGTGACTCCGGCCTAATAACGGCGATTGCAACATCGCAACACCGGGGTTGGTAAAAACCTTCCCGAATCATGTTCTCTGGGGTCTCGGCTACCACTGGCAGCCGAGACCCTGGAGAAATTCCGGCTCTGGGGGTGCTATACACTTTTTCCTCAGTGGCGTTAGGGCGCTGTGGTTTAAGTACCCTTAACTGCCGCCGTTAAAAGGCGTATCGGCGGTCATTAAGGGGTTAAGAGGCTCCTCTGTCCTCCACTCATTACCTGTAGTAATGGCACCTGTTTTAACTTGTTATCAGTATAAAAGACACCTGTCCACAACCTCAAACAGTCACACTCCAAACTCCACTATGGTGAAGACCAGAGAACTACCGAAGGACACCAGAAACAAAATTGTAGCCCTGCACCACACTGGGAAGACTGAATCTGCAATAGGCAAGCAGCTTGTTGTGATAAAATCAACTGTGGGAGCAATAATAAGAAAATGGAAGACATACAAGACCACTGATAATCTCCCTCAATCTGGGGCTCCACGCAAGATCTCACACCGTGGGGTCAAAATGATCACAAGAACAGTGAGCAAAAATCCCAGAACCACACGAGGGAATCTAGTGAATGACCTGCATAGAGCTGGGACCACCGTAACAAAGGCTACCATCAGTAACACACTACGCCGCCAGGGACTCAGATCCTGCAGTGCCAGATGTGTCCCTCTGCTTAAGCCGGTACATGTCCGGGCCCATCTGAAGTTTGCTAGAGAGCATTTGGATTATCCAGAAGAGTATTGGGAGAATGTCATATGGTCTGATGAAACCAAAGTAGAACTGTTTGGTAGAAACAAAACTCGTCGTGTTTGGAGGAGACTGAATGCTGAGTTGCATCCAAAGAACACCATACCTACTGTGAAGCATGGGGTGGCAACATCATGCTTTGAGGCTGCTTCTCTGCAAAGGAACAAGGACAACTGATCCGTGTACATGAAAGAATGAATGGGACAATGTATCATGAGATTTTGAGTGCAAACCTCCTTCCATCAGCAAGGGCATTGAAGATGAAACATGGATGGGTCTTTCAGCAGGATAATGATCCCAAGCACACTGCCAGGGCAACAAAGGAGTGGCTTCGTAAGAAGCATATGACGGCCCTGGAATGGCCTAGCCAGTCTCCAGATCTGAACCCCATAGAAAACCTTAGGCGGGAGTTGAAAGTCCATGTTGCCCAGTGACAGGCCCAAAACATCACTGAGGAGATATGCATGGAGGAATGGGCCAACATACCACCAACAGTGTGTGCCAACCTTGTGAAGACTTACAGAAAACGTTTGACCTCTGTCATTGCCAAAGGATATATAACAAAATATTGAGATGATCTTTTGTGAATGACCAAATATTTATTTTCCACCATAATTTGCAAAATAAATCTTGCAAAATCAGACAAGGTGATTTTCTGGATTTGTTTTCTCATTTTGACTCTCATAGTTGTGGTCCGATGCTGCTGCGGGGGACTCTGCCGACATTTTGTGAAAGGCCAGAGCCCAGCAGTTCCATAGTTTTCTATGCGGTGGACACTGGAAAACTGGCTGCCGGGGACAGTCTATGCGCAAAATGGAGATCTCGGGAGATGAGATCTCAGACCTGCGCTGGTCAAGACCCGGATTCCAGACTATGCCTGTCAAGGCCTGAGAATCTGACCTGCGCCAGTCAAGACTCAGAGTCCAGACTACACCAGGAAAGAGCAGGATTCCAGTTCTTATTACTTCTGGTACAAGAGACGGATGTGCCAATGATCTGTGAGGAGATTCCGCTCAGTAGTATACGCCTGCAGTAAAGAGCAGGAGGCGGGAGTGAGCCGGGCCATTGCTTCCAGCACTGAAGTCAGTACAGGTGTTGGTCTAGAGTAGTACAACAGACAAGGTGAATGCTGGTTGAAGTGAAGGCGGCCCAGCGAGCCTTGATACTTTTTTTTAGGAGGACCTATGGCCTAACGGAAAAAGGCGGAGACCCCCATATGGCCTGTGTTCACAGAAGAGACAGTGTTGTCGACCATGTGTATCAGGAAAATCTCCCTTGTCAGTAGGTAAAGTAACATTTGGTTAGAGGCTGCTATTACAGTGAGAGTGAGCCGGAGAATTCATTGTATATCTGATATTCTATATTTCACCTCGTAATCACCCTGTTTTGTATTATTCACTGTTACCATAGTGATCATAATTCCCATTATCAGGGAAATAAATAATTATATTGGTTACTAAGTTCTGCCTCACGTTTGTCTGTGTGTTGTATCCGGACACCTGCTTACAGGGGCATAATGGGGGCATTATACTGTGTGGGGGGCATCATATATACTGCATAAGGGGCATAATGGGGGCATTATACTGTGTGGGGGGCATCATATATACTGTATAAGGGGCATAATGGGGCATTACACTGTGTGGGGGGGCATCATATATACTGCATAAGGGGCATATTGGGGGCATTATACTGTGTGGGGGGGCATCATATATACTGCATAAGGGGCATATTGGGGGCATTATACTGTGTGGGGGGGCATCATATATACTATGCATAGGGGGGCATATTGGGGGCATTATACTGTGTGGGGGGACAATCATAACTGCATAACGGGGTCATAATGAAGGTAGGGGCATTACACTGTGTGGGGGGCATCATATATACTGCATAATGGGCATATTGGGGGCATTACACTGTGTGGGGGGCATCATATATACTGCATAAGGGCATAATGGGGGCATTACACTGTGTGGGGGGCATCATATATACGCATAATGGGCATATTGGGGGCATTACACTGTGTGGGGGGCATCATATATACTGCAAAGGGGCATAATGGGGGCATTAACTGTGTGGGGGGCATCATATATACCGCATAAGGGCATAATGGGGGCATTACACTGTGTGGGGGGCATCATATATACTGCATAAGGGGCATATTGGGGGCATTATACTGTGTGGGGGGGCATCAAATATACTGCATAAGGGACATAATGGGGGCATTACACTGTGTGGGGGGCATCATATATACTGCATAAGGGCATATTGGGGGCATTATACTGTGTGGGGGGCATCATATATACTGCACAAGGGGCATAATGGGGGCATTACACTGTGTGGGGGGCATCATATATACTGCATAATGGGCATATTGGGGGCATTACACTGTGTGGGGGGCATCATATATACTGCACAAGGGGCATAATGGGGGCATTACACTGTATGGGGGCATCATATATACTGCATAATGGGCATTATTGGGGGCATTACACTGGTGGGGGGCATCATATATACTGTCAAAGGGGCATAATGGGGGCATTACACTGTGTAGGGGCATCATATATACATGTAAAGAGGCTTAATGGGGGCATTACACTGTGTGGGGGGCATCATATAACTGTATAAGGGCATAATGGGCATTACACTGTGTAGGGGGAGATCTATATACTGCACAAGGGATAATGGGGCATTAAACTGTGTGGGCCAAGAAGGGGCATGTACTTATGAGAACAATCCGTCTCCTCCCTTCCTGTCTCCCATAGTTGGGTCGAATTTATCTATTACAGGAAACAACAAAAAGATTATGATTCTAATAATGTGGCAACAAAAACATCAAAAGAGTCTCTGTGCTGAAGGGATTAATGTCCCCGCCCATGTAATGGGATCTCCAGCACCACCTCCACCCGCAGAGCCGCACTCCACATAGAGAATAATGGGGATCTCCAGCACCACCTCCACCCGCAGAGCCACACTCCACATAGAGAATAATGGAGCATCCAGCACCGACCTCCACCTGCAGAGCCGCACTCCACATAGAGAATAATGGAGCCTCCAGCACCGACCTCCACATAGAGAATAATGGAGCCTCCAGCACCGACCTCCACATAGAGAATAATGGAGCCTCCAGCACCGACCTCCACCCGCAGAGCCGCACTCCACATAGAGAATAATGGAGCTCCAGCACCAACCTCCACCCGCAGAACCACACTCCACATAGAGAATAATGGAGCCTCCAGCACCGACCTCCACCCGCAGAACCACACTCCACATAGAGAATAATGGAGCCTCCAGCACCGAGCCACTCCACATAGAGAATAATGGAGCCTCCCAGCACCGACCCTCCACATAGAGAATAATGGGGCCTCCAGCACCGACCTCCACCCGCAGAGCCGCACTCCACATAGAGAATAATGGCAGCATCCAGCAGACCTAACCTCCAAACCGCCAGCAGAGCCATACACTCCACATAGAGAAATATAATGGAGCCTCCAGCACCGACCTCCCCCGCAGAGCCGCACTCCACATAGAGAATAATGGAGCCTCTGACACTTACCTCCACCCGCAGAGCTGCACTCCACATAGAGAATAATGGAGCCTCCAGCACCGACCTCCACCCGCAGAGCCGCACTCCACATAGAGAATAATGGAGCCTCCAGACCTACCTCCACCCGCAGAGCCCACTCCACATAGAGAATAATGGAGCCTCCAGCACCTACCTCCACCCGCAGAGCCGCACTCCACATAGAGAATAATGGAGCCTCCAGCACCGACCTCTCACCCGCAGACCACACTCCACATAGAGAATAATGGAGCCTCCAGCACCGACCTCCACCTGCAGAACCCACTCCACATAGAGAATGGAGCCTCCAGCACCTACCTCCACCCGCAGAGCCGCACTCCACATAGAGAATAATGGAGCCTCCAGCACTGACCTCCACCCGCAGAGCCCACTCCACATAGAGAATAATGGAGCATCCAGCACCTACCTCCACCCGCAGAGCCGCACTCCACATAGAGAATAATGGAACCTCCAGTACCGACCTCCACACCGCAGAGCCGCACTCCACATAGAGAATAATGGAGCCTCCAGCACCTACCTCCACCCGCAGAGCCGCACTCCACATAGAGAATAATGGAGCCATCCACACCGACCTCCACATAGAGAATAATGGAGCCTCCAGCACCGACCTCCCCACAAGAGAATAATGGAGCCTCCAGCACCGACCTCCACCCGCAGAGCCGCACTCCACATAGAGAATAATGGAGCCTCCAGCACCGACCTCCACCCGCAGAGCCGCACTCCACATAGAGAATAATGGAGCCTCCAGCACCTACCTCCACCCACAGAGCCACACTCCACATAGAGAATAATGGGGCCTCCAGCACCGACCTCCACCCGCAGAGCCGCACTCCACATAGAGAATAATGGAGCCTCCAGCACCGACCTCCACCCGCAGAGCCACACTCCACATAGAGAATAATGGAGCCTCCAGCACCGACCTCCACCCGCAGAGCCTCACTCCACATAGAGAATAATGGAGCCTCCAGCACCGACCTCCACCCGCAGAGCCGCACTCCACATAGAGATAATGGAGCCTCCAGCACCGACCTCCACCCGCAGAGTCACACTCCACATAGAGAATAATGGAGCCTCCAGCACCTACCTCCACCCGCAGAGCCGCACTCCACATAGAGAATAATGGAGCCTCCAGGACCGACCTCCACCCGCAGAGCCGCACTCCACATAGAGAATAATGGAGCCTCCAGCACCGACCTCCACCCGCAGAGCCACACTCCACATAGAGAATAATGGAGCCTCCAGCACCGACCTCCACCCGCAGAGCCGCACTCCACATAGAGAATAATGGAGCCTCCAGCACCGACCTCCACCCGCAGAGCCGCACTCCACATAGAGAATAATGGAGCCTCCAGCACCGACCTCCACCCGCAGAGCCACACTCCACATAGAGAATAATGGAGCCTCCAGCACCTACCTCCACCCGCAGAGCCGCACTCCACATAGAGAATAATGGAGCCTCCAGCACCGACCTCCACCCGCAGAGCCGCACTCCACATAGAGAATAATGGAGCCTCCAGCACCGACCTCCACCCGCAGAGCCACACTCCACATAGAGAATAATGGAGCCTCCAGCACCTACCTCCACCCGCAGAGCCGCACTCCACATAGAGAATAATGGAGCCTCCAGCACCGACCTCCACCCGCAGAGCCGCACTCCACATAGAGAATAATGGAGCCTCCAGCACCGACCTCCACCCGCAGAGCCGCACTCCACATAGAGAATAATGGAGCCTCCAGCACCTACCTCCACCCGCAGAGCCGCACTCCACATAGAGAATAATGGAGCCTCCAGCACCGACCTCCACCCGCAGAGCCGCACTCCACATAGAGAATAATGGAGCCTCCAGCACCGACCTCCACCCGCAGAGCAGCACTCCACATAGAGAATAATGGAGCCTCCAGCACCTACCTCCACCCGCAGAGCCGCACTCCACATAGAGAATAATGGAGCCTCCAGCACCGACCTCCACCCGCAGAGCAGCACTCCACATAGAGAATAATGGAGCCTCCAGCACCTACCTCCACCCGCAGAGCCGCACTCCACATAGAGAATAATGGAGCCTCCAGCACCTACCTCCACCCGCAGAGCCGCACTCCACATAGAGAATAATGGAGCCTCCAGCACCGACCTCCACCCGCAGAGCCGCACTCCACATAGAGAATAAGGGAGCCTCCAGCACCGACCTCCACCCGCAGAGCCGCACTCCACATAGAGAATAATGGAGCCTCCAGCACCGACCTCCACCCGCAGAGCCGCACTCCACATAGAGAATAATGGAGCCTCCAGCACCGACCTCCACCCGCAGAGCCGCACTCCACATAGAGAATAATGGAGCCTCCAGCACCGACCTCCACCCGCAGAGCCGCACTCCACATAGAGAATAATGGAGCCTCCAGCACCGACCTCCACCCGCAGAGCCGCACTCCACATAGAGAATAATGGAGCCTCCAGCACCGACCTCCACCCGCAGAGCCGCACTCCACATAGAGAATAATGGAGCCTCCAGCACCTACCTCCACCCGCAGAGCCGCACTCCACATAGAGAATAATGGAGCCTCCAGCACCAACCTCCACCCGCAGAGCCGCACTCCACATAGAGAATAATGGAGCCTCCAGCACCGACCTCCACCCGCAGAGCAGCACTCCACATAGAGAATAATGGAGCCTCCAGCACCTACCTCCACCCGCAGAGCCGCACTCCACATAGAGAATAATGGAGCCTCCAGCACCGACCTCCACCCGCAGAACCACACTCCACATAGAGAATAATGGAGCCTCCAGCACCGACCTCCACCCGCAGAGCCGCACTCCACATAGAGAATAATGGAGCCTCCAGCACCTACCTCCACCCGCAGAGCCGCACTCCACATAGAGAATAATGGAGCCTCCAGCACCGACCTCCACCCGCAGAGCAGCACTCCACATAGAGAATAATGGAGCCTCCAGCACCTACCTCCACCCGCAGAGCCGCACTCCACATAGAGAATAATGGGGCCTCCAGCACCTACCTCCACCCGCAGAGCCGCACTCCACATAGAGAATAATGGAGCCTCCAGCACCGACCTCCACCCGCAGAGCCGCACTCCACATAGAGAATAATGGAGCATACAGCACCTACCTGCACCTGCAGAGCCGCACTCCACATATATGGCTGCTCTGTGCACACAGGACCTGTGATGAGGTCACAGGAGGGGAGGAGTCAGGGTCACATGATATCCGGAGTGCAGACGCTACATGGAGACTTCTCCTCAGTCAGTGACTTTCCCGCCATTATTCCCCTCACTACTGGCACAATTCCCCCGCGCCGCCTTTTCTCCACAGTGTTATGTGTGGAATGTAACGTGTGATTTCTCTGGAGACAAATAGACCCCACACATGAGGGAATTATCACCAGTGACCGGACGACTCCTATATGGCGGCATCTGATTGTGCTATGACTCCACACCAGGAGCTAAAATGCCGAAATCTCGATTATTTAACCCCTTCCAGAGTCCGGCTTAGGCTGGGGTCACACTTGCGAGTGTAATGCGAGAAACTCACACGAGTCTCTCACATCAATACCCGGCACTCGGGACCAGAGTGTGCAGCTCTGCATGTAATTCTATATAGCCACACATTCCGGTCTGAGTGTCGGCGGCAGTGTCAGGTGTTGATGTGAGAGACTCGTGTGAGTTTCTCGCATTACACTCGCAAGTCTGACCCCGGCCTAAGGCTCATATACGGCCATCCACCTCTCCAGTCACTGTGGGTTTTTTTTTTTGTTAAAATGATGGAGGGCGGCGTCCGTGCTTAGATTTTAGAGATTAATAAAATCACGGTGCACAATCCCGATCCTTCACCCCTTACACCTGACCTGTTTAACCAATTACCTGGAGATAAATGATTTTACAAACTCATTGTGAGAGGGGCATATAACCTTATACATATACGCCATGGTGAGGAATGGAAGACCGCATTCAATACACCTGAGGGTCATATTGAAAATTTGGTGATGCCATTTGGATTAAGAAATGCTTTGGCAGTCTTTGAAAATGTCATAAATTATATGTTTTTCTCACTGGTGAGTAGATTTGCGGTAGTTTACCTGGATGATATATAGAGTTACTCACGTACTATGGAGGAGCCTCGTGAGCATGTCAGACAGCTGGAGTGGGAAAAACATTACCTGCAATCCCTCTTTGACATTTCGAAGAGCTCCATCGTCGAAAAATGTCCTAGCACCAACATAAAAAAGAAAATGGAAGATTCACGTGTCTTCTGAATAAAATCATTACATGCAATCTGAAAAATTGTCTATGTTGTCACGCGATCTGCCATGGTCTCTCTGAATTCACCATTAATTCTACAGATGAAATTTTCACTATCAGAAGTCCCATGTCATGTTCTAACAGTTATGTTATCTACGTGATTATATGCTAATGTCAGAATTTATCTGTGGGAAGGACGACCCAACCCCTCCACAAAAGGCTGAACTCACACCATTCCAATATTCAAATGGGTTTTCTCAAACATGGGCTTTCACGCCACTGCACCACCAAACACAATAAAGATTTCACACAACTGAAAATATTCCCCATAGAGGAGATTCCCCCACATGTTGTGAATGTGTTAGAAATGAATTCTGAGCAGAAGCTCCCTCTGGTGGTTACTAACAGTACTGAACTATTCAATGAAGATTGGCAATCAGGTGTTACAGACTGGTCTTATATAAGGGAGGTTCCCTCCCATCAGGGTTGCCGGTGATCAATTGTTCTTGTCTCAACTTTGGTTCCTGGTTCACTTGGAAGCTTGCTGTGTCTTGCCTGCATCTTCTGCTAACAGATAAGATATTTTCTGCTTTTATTTTTGTGCTTGCTTTTTGCATTTTGTCCTGCACTTCTGTGGAGGTCAGCCAGGTCCCCTCCGGGGGCTTGTGCTCCTCTCAGTTTATCTGAGCCACTGTTATTTGTTCATTTGCCTTTTCCAGTTTTTTCAGTGGCTGCGGCTTAGTTTTGTTACACCAGAGAACTAATTTAGGTGGTAGAGGTCGTGTGATCTCAGGTGTTTTTGCAATTAGTGAGTTGGTATTTTTTTTAGGGTTTTTTGGATTGCAGTAAGTGTCCTTCCTATCCTTCTCTTTCTAGGAAGATTGGGCCCCAACGTTTGCTCATACTATTTTCTGTCTGTGTCTGTATTTCCTCTTGTCTAACCGCCATTACATGTTTGGGGGCATCCTATGTTCTTTGGGGATCTGCTCCGGGGCAGATAGTTTTCCTCTTTCTATCTTTAGGTGTAGTTAGCTTCTCAGGCTGTGACGAGGGGTCTAGGACCAACGTAGGTACGCTCCACGGCTGCCTTTAGTTGTGGTGGTTAGTCAGGGTACTGCAATCCAGTAGATTCCAACCTCTCTGGTGTATTGCCTTTTTGCCTGCTCTCCTCAGCTACCAAATCATAACAGGCGCACCTATCATGAGGCAACTTGAGTCGGTTGCCTCAGGCGGCGCCACCTGCTGATAAAAAGGGGGCGGCATCTGCGGGGGCCATTCAGATGCTGGCTTGTGCCTGCATTTGGCTGCTCTTCTCTCCCTCTTTGCTCCCTGACTTCCTGCTAGCTCCTGCTCTGACGCTACCCTCTTCATACTGGGGGGACATGCACTTAAATGATTACTGATGGCAGCTTTCACCCTCGGGGTTCAGAAACTCAGAGAGGGGAGGTGTCCTGCAGGAGAAGAACACTGGCCAATGAACGGTCTCACATCACTGACAGAAGAGCTGTTTGGCCAGTGCTCCTGTCCTCCTGCATGGCGGGTCTTTGAAGGAAAAAAAGTGAGAGCCAGGAAGTAAGATCAGAGGAGTCACCTGTGCTGGAAGATACCGAGGAGAAGCAGCTTCAATCCACAAGGTGACAGATCTCCTTCTGGGCAGTCCTGGCAGAGAGAGTGGGTGTGAGGCTCAGCAGCTGTGAGCAGGGGAAGCTGCACATATACACCAGTCCCACCTTTGTAGCACAGAGGAGTCTGTGTCTCCATGTGTCTGTGTGTGTGGGTTGTGTCTCTGTGTGTGTGTCTGTATGGATTGTGTGTGTGTAGGTTGTGTCTCTGTGGATTGTGTGTGTGTAGGTTGTGTCTCTGTGTGTGTGTCGGTGTGGATTGTGTGTGTGGGTTGTGTCTCTGTGCATTTCTGCATGTGTGTGGGTTGTGTCTCTCTGTGGGGGGGTTTTGTCTCTGTGTGTGTGGGTTGTGTCTCTCTTTAGGGGGGGCTGTGTTTGTGTGTTTAGATATTTTTTGCGTATACTGAAGTGTGTGTATACTGAAGCATGACAACATAGAATACATGAAATTTTGAATACCAATATGGCTTTGGAGTATAAGGAAAAATTTGAGACGCTTAGTATAAACATTTGGCCAAACATTTTAAAGCCCACCAACCATCGTCAAGGTGGTCTCAATTCTGGTGAGTCCCTGACCTAATGTGAACATACCTCTATTAGGCTGATATCTGAATTTCTGGGTGAATATGCACCTCTGTCAGTAATGCCTGCATTTATGGGTAAAGTAGGGACCTGGTGTAATTAAAATCACCACCTGGTGGGGGCGGAATAAGCCCTCATCCAACTTGACATCATGAAAAATGGAGACGCTAGGGGTCTCGGAAAATGGCGCAATTTTTTTTTTCTAGCAAAGTTTGGAATTTTTTTTCAAGACAGGTCAGTTTTAGCATTTTGTGAACCTAGCAAAAAAGCCAAATAAAATATAAGTGTGGAATTACACTTTTTTTGCAATTTCACCACACTTGGAATTTTTTATCCGTTTTCTAGTACACAGCATGATAGAACCAATAGTGTAGTTCAAAAGTACAACTCGTCCCGCAAAAAAAAATAAGCCCTCACCCGGCCATATTGACAGAAAAATGAAAAAGTTATGACTCCCGTCGTGAAGGAGTTAAACATGACTTATTTGCAGATGCTGATAAAACATCCTATACGGAAGGGTAAAATCTGTCTTTACTTGTTCAAAGCTCTTGAATAATCCGTCCCTCAAGAGTTACGATACCAAACATATACGCCTGTCCATGGAGCATGCACATGAGTTTATAAGCTTGGTTGGAAGCTTGTATAATCATAATCCTGGAAATATAAATTACATGATGTGATTCACATTACAGCCCCAAGGTATAGTAACCCTGCACCACCAATACAGAGCTAATAGTGGCCTAGTGCACATAGAGCACAGTGCGCCTCTCTGTATAACGATAGCAATTACCACTTAATCAGACTTTTCCTAAACCTAATTTAGTTGTTTTGAAACGTTAGTTTTCATTTGTGATTAGTGTTGAGCATTCTGATACTGCAGATATCGGGTATCGGCCGATATTCGCGGTATCGGAATTCCGATACTGAGTTCCGATACTTTTTGCATATCGAATACCGGAATCGGAAGTTCCCATGAGCCAGTTTGATTTGATTCAGCCAATGGGAATCCTAAGAAGTGTGGGCACATCCTGTTAGGCATGTAGGCATGTTAACTAATGGCATGGCTGTGATTGGCTGCTGAAATTATGTCATGATGCACTATAAAAGCCGCTGCCGCCATTTTGGGTTCACTCTGCTGTGAATTCAGTTAGGGACAGGATGCTGCTCTTCTGACTCTGAGGGACAGTTAGAGATTGCGATTTGCTATATTGTGCTTTACCCAGGCTACTTTAGCAACCGCTGTGTAAAGCTTTCTTTTGCCTTTCAGTGCTGTTCACAGCTGTCTGCAAGGTCTGTGTGTGTGAGTGCAGCTCACGCTGTTGTGTGTTCTGCAGCCATCTCTGGTTGTAGTCCGCTCAGCGTGCGTCACTTCCTCATACAATATATATTTTTTTGTTTAATTGCTGCGTGCTCATTTTTACTGATCTCTCCTATTAGTGTACTTCCATCCGTATCCATCTACATTGGTTGCAAACACTATATAGGAGAAGATAGCGGAGCCTTTCTGCAGCCTTTCATTGGTAGTGCACAGTTCTCTGCACTGTTCACGGCTGTCTGTGAGGTCTCTGTGTGTGAGTGCAGCTCACGCTGTAGTGTGTTCTGCATCCACCTCTGGTTGTAGTCCGCTCAGCGTGCGTCACTGCCTCATACATTGTCCTTTTTTTCTGTAGTGCAGCTTATTTTTCCAGAATTTCTCCTATTAGTGTGCTTCCATCGTTATCCAGCTAGATTGGTTGCAAACACTATAGGAGTAGATAGAGGAGAGGAGCCTTTCTGCTGGCTTGTGCCCTGCAGGCCCAGCCAGATTAGTATTAGCCTATTTATTGTTGCCTCATCTATTGCATTGTAGGTTACCTTCGCTTTTACATCTTTTGAAATTGTCACAAGTCGCTGTGAAAAACAAAAAAATAAATAAAGTTCACCAAACACTCCACTTTACAGTTGTGTAGGCCACATTCACACTTAATAAAATTAGTGTTTCTTATACTTGTTAGCAGCTGTTCAGGAATAAGCACACTAAGCACTTAGTACTTTTCTGCCTATCTTATCAGTCTACCAAGATGAAGAAGGCAGGGAGTAAGGCACGTGGTCGTGGGCGTGGAGTTTCAGCAGGGAGATGACGTGGGGATTCTGTGCCTGCTGCGGGCACCAGTCACTCAGCATCCCCCAGTTTTAGCAGGGAACGGTCCTTTATGCTCAGCTTTGCTGGAGCTCGCGGTACCCCACTGCTGCGGAACGACCAAATTGAAGCCGTTGTCGGATGGATGGCAGATAACGCATCGACTTCAATTACTTCCACATCCTCTCAGGTCCAGAGCACTGAAGAGCAACCATCTGTCTCTTCACCACCTGCCAAATTGCCCAGGTAGTCAGAGAGCTCTGGACAGGAGCCATCTAAACTTCTGTTCTCTGAATCTCTTGGCTTGGAAATAGGGGGCCAGCCAAGCAGCATTCTAGAATGTTAAGAAGAGGGAGTATGCAGTGATGCGCAACAGCTTTGTCTCTCTGAATCTGAAGAGGCGGGTGGGCCAGTGCCTATGGTCAGCACACCTCAGTACGCATCTGATGATGAGACTCAGGTGCCACTTTCTTGTGATTACTGTGCTGGCGAGACTACCCAGGAGAAGCAGGTGTTTGAAGAGGGTAGTGGAGATGATGAGGTCCTTGACCCATCATGGCATGAGGAACAGGAAGGTGGTGGGAGCAGCCCTGAGGAAGAGATTCCCCGAATGGCCAAAACAGGAGGGAGAGTGAGGGTTCAGACTCGGTTGTCTGTAGCCTCCACTTCGCCACCCATTAGGAGCATTCGCCTTCCAAAACCCAAAACGGTCGCTCCCAGGACTTGCAGTGCGTGGTCCTTTTTTGACACAGTTGCAGATGACATTTGCTTTGTCAAATGCAAGCTGTGTAATCAGAAAGTCAAGAGGTAAAAGTGTCAGCAACCTCAATACCACAAATATGTGGAAACATGTGCGAACCAAGCACGTGGTGGAGTTACAAAGACACACTGAAGACGTAGGCCAACCTACAGCACCACCTACCACCTCTTCAGCTCGTGTTGTAGCCTCTTCCTCCAGCTCACACACAGCTGGTTTGGCTTCCTCACAGGATCGCCATGGAAGAACCTCTGGCACTATTGTACAGAGACCCAGTGTAATTCCACCCACAGCACCACATTCCCTGTCATCCTCACACTCCCAGGCCACTCTACAGCCATCGGTAGCACAGGCATGGGAGAAAAGGCGGCCATACTCGGCAAACCATCCCCGAGCACAGGCTCTGAATGCTGGCATTGCAAAACTACTGTCCCTTGAAATGCTCTCATTCAGGCTGGTGGAGACTGACACCTTCCGTAACTTGATGGCATTGGCAGTCCCACAATACAACGAGCCCAGCCACTTTTATTTCAGCAGGCAAGCCGTCCCTGCCCTGCAAAAGCATGTGGAGGGAAAAATTAAACATGCGCTACTAAACGCCGTCAGTAGCAAGGTACACCTGACCACCGATGCGTGGACCAGTAACCATGGACAGGGACGATACCTTTCCCTCACTGCCCATTGGGTCAATGTTGTGAAGCCGGGTACAGATCTTGAGAGTGGCGCTGTACGTGTTCTGCCAACTCCAAGGATTTCAGGAATCCAGTCTGTACACATTGACCCCTCCTCATACTCCAGTTCCTCTGAATCAGCGCTGCAGGAGCCGTCACAGTCTACCTCCACATGGACCCGTGAACGCTTACCTGTTACGACTGATATGAGCACAGCCGTGACCAAACGTCAACAGGCCGTATTGAAATTAATTTCTATGTGGAATCGAAGCCACACAGCGCAGGAGCTCTGGAATGCCATCAAGCAGGAAAGCGACGTGTGGTTCGTGCCAGCGAATCTCCAGCCAGGCATGGTAGTGTTTGACAATGGCTGAAATCTCATGGCAGCTCTATGCCTAGGCAACCTCACTCACATCCCATGTCTGGCACATGTGCTTAACTTGGTCGTGCAGTCTTTTTTGAGGGACTATCCGGATCTTGATGCACTGCTGCACAAGGTCCGCATAGAGTGCGCTCACTTGCGGTGTTCCAGCATGGCAAAATCACGCATTGCAGCTCTGCAGCGCCGATTCCACCTTCCGGAACATCGCATCATATGTGACCTACCCACCAGGTGGAATTCAACGTTACATATGTTGGAGTGATTGTGTGAGCAGCAGGCAGCAGTAATGGCGTACTGTTATGAATGTGTTAGAGATGGTTTCTGAACAGAGGCTCCCTCTGGTGGTTACAGACAGTACTGAAACTTTCAGCGAGGAGTGGCATTCTGGGTTCACTGACTGGTCTGATATAAGGGAGGTTCCCTCCCATGATGGTTGCCGGTGATCAATTGTTCTTGTCTCAATTGTGGTTCCTGGTTCATTTGGAAGTTTTCTGGAGTCTTGCCTGCATCTCCTGCTTTCAGATAAGATATTTTTTGCTTTTCTTTTTGTGCTTGCCTTTTGCATTGTTTTCTGCACTTTTGTGGAGGTCAGCCAGGTCCCCTCCTGGGACCTGAGCTCCTCACAGTTTATCTGCAGCCACTGTTATTTGCTCATTTGCTTTTTCCTGTTTTTTCAGCGGCTGCGGCTTGGTTTTTGTTCACACTGAGATCTGATTTAGTGGGAGGCGAGATCGTGTGATCTCAGTATTTTTGTAATCAGAATTGTTGGATTTTTGTAGGGTTTTCTGGGTTGCAGAAAGTAATCTCTCCTGTCCTATCCTATTTAGTCAGCTTGTGGCCCCAGCGTTTGCTCAGTCTATTTTCTGCCTATGTTTGTATTTTCATCTTGTCTTACCGCCATTATATGTTTGGGGGCTTCCTATTTTCTTTGGGGATCTGCTCCAGGGCAGATAGCTTTCATCTTTCTGCCTTTAGGTGTAGTTATCTCTCAGGCTGTGACGAGGCATCTAGGATCGATAATTGTTTTGATCCATACCCTTGTTAGCTCCTTTTGCACTATATATTATATATACAATCCTGTACCCGTATCTTTTAACATTCATTACTCCTCCCATTGGCACGCGCATGCGCGCGCGGCACTGGCGGCCCGAACCATGGAAGGCCTCTACTAAGATGGCGCTGGGGTCCTGACGTCACATGAAATTTTTCCTGGACCCGCAGCGTCACCAGAGCGCTGGAAGTGATTCGGGTGTCGCCTCTGCGATGGCGTCCGCATGCGCGCTTCTCTGCAATGGGCAATTTCATACACCTGGGCTTACTTTCCCTCTATATAATAGCACACAGCACCGTATTCCACACTGCCCCCCGAGGAAGCTAAAGAAAAGCGAAACGTGCGTCGGGGCACGTTCCTTATCCTGCACATCTCCCCAACATGGGTAAGCACGGCTACATTCAATGCTCTAGTTAGTTTGGCACTCATCAAGAGAGGTTGACTCTACATTTGCTACTTTACCCGCTGTTTTTACTTCACGTTCCCACTGGGGATTTGGTATTATGGGTATTGCCGCTTAACCTGTCACCATCTGATCTTCTGATTATTTGAGACTATACCTCTTTTTTGGGGCACAAATTCACACTTGCTTTATATATATTGTGTCCTTTCTTATGGTGGCAGCCTTGCTGACCTTTGAGCATAGCTGGCTAATATTTGTGTGCTGTAGGTACGTCATCTGCTCTATCACCATCTACTCCTACCTTTATATACGTATACCCACACTTGTGAACGGTTTTTATTGATGTATTCATGTGTGTTTTTCAATAAAGTTGTTATTTTTTATATTCTATTCCTGTTTTGGCTTGATGCTCCTTTTCCTCGTTATATCTCATTATGCAGGGAGTTGCCTTGTTTCCATTGTGAAACAATGTTTACTTATGTGACCCATGGTTTTAGTTTAAGTAATCTAGGATCAACGTAGGAACGCTCCACAGCTACATTTAGTTGTGTCGTTAGTTTAGGAATCTGCAACCCATCAGTTACCAACATCTCAGGTGTTCGCTGCCCTGCTGTTGTTCCTGTCCTCCACAGCTACCGAAACACAACAGAGTACCAGCTGCATCAGACGCAAACAAGTCGCACTGCGCGCCATTCACACTTCACCACCACTGAGTGGGCCTCTATGAAGGATATCTGCCACGTTTTGCGTGCCTTTGATGATTCCACGCGGATGGCGAGTGCAGATGATGCACTAGTCAGCATGACTGTCCCCCTTATCTGCCTGCTTGAAAAAACACTGCAAGCACTAAGGGAGGAGGTTGTGGAAGAGGTGGAGGATGATGAGTCACAAATGCCATCTGCTTCTGGACAGTCTGCGCAACGTGGCTCCTCACAAAGGCCTAGGCAGGGGACACTTTGTGGGCTGCAAAACTGCCAGTTGCTGCTCAAAAGTGCCGTCTGCACAGTCAACTTATGCTCCAGTATTATTGGGGTTCAGTAATGTCAGCTGATCCCCAGCTGTGTGTCCGGCAATGTCTCCTCCCTCCACATTGACACAACAAACTTGCCCCAAGTAGGCCTCAGCCTACAATATGATTGATCCTGGGCTCCAACACTGCCAGTTGCTGCTCAGAAGTGCCGTCTGCACAGAGAAAAACACTAGCTCATGTGTTAGTGGGGTTCAGTAATGTCCGCTGCTCCCCTGCTGTGTGTCCGGCAATGTCTACTGCTCCCTCCACATTGACACAACAATCTTGCTCCAAGTAGGCCTCAGCCAACACCATGATTGATCCTGGGCTCCAACACTGCCAGTTGCTGCTCAGAAGTGCCATCTGCACAGCGAAAAACACTAGCTCATGTGTTAGTAGGGTTCAGTAATGTCCGCTGCTCCCCTGCTGTGTGTCCGGCAATGTCTCCTGGTCCCTTCACATTGACACAACAAACTTGCTCCAAGTAGGCCTCAGCCTACACCCTGATTGATCCTGGGCTCCAACACTGCCAGTTGTTGCTCAGAAGTGCCGTCCGCACAGAGCAAAACACTATCTTATGTGTTAGTGGGGTTCAGTAATGTCCACTGCTCCCCTGCTGTGTGTCTGGCAATGTCTGCTCCCTCCACATTGACACAACAACAATCTTGCTCCAAGTAGGCCTCAGCCTACACCCTGATTGACCCTGGGCTCCAACACTGCCAGTTGCTGCTCAGAAGTGCCGTCCGCACAGAGCAAAACACTAGCTCATGTGTTAGTGTGGTTCAGTAATGTCCGCTGCTCCCCTGCTGTGTGTCCGGCAATGTCTCCTGCTCCCTCCACATTGACACAACAACAAACTTGCTCCAAGTAGGCCTCAGCCTACACCATGATTGATCCTGGGTTCAAACACTGCCAGATGCTCAGAAGTGCCGTCCGCAAAGAGCAAAAACACTAGCTCATGTGTTAGTGGGGTTCAGTAATGTCCGCTGCTCCCCTGCTGTGTGTCCGGCAATGTCTCCTGCTCCCTCCACATTGACACAACAAACTTGCTCCAAGTAGGCCTCAGCCTACACCCTGATTGACCCTGGGCTCCAACACTGCCAGTTGCAGCTCAGAAGTGCCATCCGCAAAGAGCAAAACACTATCTCATGTGTTAGTGGGGTTCAGTAATGTCCGCTGCTCCCCTGCTGTGTGTCCGGCAATGTCTCCTGCTCCCTCCACATTGACACAACAACAAACTTGCTCCAAGTAGGCCTCAGCCTACACCCTGATTGACCCTGGACTCCAACACTGCCAGTTGCTGCTCAAAAGTGCCGTCTGCACAGTCAACATATGCTCCAGTGTTATTGGGGTTCAGTAATGTCAGCTGATCCCCAGCTGTGTGTCCGGCAATGTCTCCTGCTCCCTCCACATTGACACAACAACAAACTTTCTCCAAGTAGGCCTCAGCCTAAACCCTGATTGACCCTGGGCTCCAACACTGCCAGTTGCTGCTCAGAAGTGCCGTCTGCACAGTCAACATATGCTCCTGTGTTATTGGGGTTCAGTAATGTCAGCTGATCCCCAGCTGTGTGTCCGGCAATGTCTCCTGCTCTGTCCACACTCAGACAACTACAGATTTTAAACTTGCTCCAAGTAGGCGTCTGGCTACACTCTGTTTTTACTGTAATCCCTCGGCTCCAATACCGTCAGTTGCAGCTCAGAAGTGCCGTCTGCACATTAAACATATGCTCCAGTGTTATTGGGGTTCAGTAATGTCAACTGATCCCCAGCTGTGTGTCCGGCAATGTCTCCTGCTTTGTCCACACTCAGACAACTACAGATTTTAAACTTGCTCCAAGTAGGCCTCTGGCTACACTCTGTTTTTACTGTAATCCCTGGGCTCCAACACCGCCAGTTGCTGCTCAGAAGTGCCGTCTGCACAGTCAACATATGCTCCAGTGTTATTGGGTTCAGTAATGTCAGCTGATCCCCAGTTGTGTGTCCGGCAATGTCTCCTGCTCTGTCCACACTCAGACAGCTACAGATTTTAAACTTGCTCCAAGTAGGCGTCTGGCTACACTCTGTTTCTACTGTAATCCCTGGGCTCCAACACCGCCAGTTGCTGCTCAGAAGTGTGTTATTGGGTTCAGTAATGTCAGCTGATCCCCAGCTGTGTGTCCGGCAATGTCTCCTGCTCTGTCCACACTCAGACAACTACAGATTTTAAACTTTCTCCAAGTAGGCCTCTGGCTATACTCTGTTTCTACTGTAATCCCTGGGCTCCAACACCGCCAGTTGCTGCTCAGAAGTGCCGTCTGCACTGTCAACATATGCTCCAGTGTTATTGGGTTCAGTAATGTCAGCTGATCCCCAGCTGTGTGTCCGGCAATCTCTCCTGCTCTGTCCACACTCAGACAACTACAGATTTTAAACTTGCTCCAATTAGGCCTCTGGCTACACTCTGTTTCTACTGTAACACCTGGGCTCCAACACCGCCAGTTGCTGCTCAGAAGTGCCATCTGCACAGTCAACATATGCTCCAGTGTTATTGGGGTTCAGTAATGTCAGCTGATCCCCAGCTGTGTGTCCGGCAATGTCTCCTGCTCTGTCCACACTCAGACAACTACAGATTTTAAACTTGCTCCAAGTAGGCCTCTGGCTACACTCTGTTTCTACTGTAATCCCTGGGCTCCAACACTGCCAGTTGCTGATCAGAAGTGCCATCTGCACAGTCAACATATGCTCCAGTGTTATTGGGGTTCAGTAATGTCAGCTAATCCCCAGCTGTGTGTCCGGCAATGTCTCCTGCTCTGTCCACACTCAGACAACTACAGATTTTAAACTTGCTCCAAGTAGGCGTCTGGCTACACTCTGTTTCCACTGTAATCCCTGGGCTCCAACACCGCCAGTTGCTGCTCAGAAATGCCGTCTGCACAGTCAACATATGCTCCAGTGTTATTGGGGTTCAGTAATGTCAGCTGATCCCCAGCTGTGTGTCCAGCAATGTCTCCTGCTCTGTCCACACTCAGACAACTACAGATTTTAAACTTGCTCCAAGTAGGCCTCTGGCTACACTCTGTTTCTACTGTAATCCCTGGGCTCCAACACCGCCAGTTGCTGCTCAGAAGTGCCGTCTGCACTGTCAACATATGCTCCAGTGTTATTGGGGTTCAGTAATGTCAGCTGATCCCCAGCTGTCTGTCTGGCAATGTCTCCTGCTCTGTCCACACTCAGACAACTACAGATTTTAAACTTGCTCCAATTAGGCCTCTGGCTACACTCTGTTTCCACTGTAACACCTGGGCTCCAACACTGCCAGTTGCTGCTCAGAAGTGCCATCTGCACAGTCAACATATGCTCCAGTGTTATTGGGGTTCAGTAATGTCAGCTGATCCCCAGCTGTGTGTCCGGCAATGTCTCCTGCTCTGTCCACACTCAGAAAACTACAGATTTTAAACTTGCTCCAAGTAGGCCTCTAGCTACACTCTGTTTCTACTGTAATCCCTTGGCTCCAACACCGCCAGTTGCTGCTCAGAAGTGCCGTCTGCACATTCAACATATGCTCCAGTGTTATTGGGGTTCAGTAATGTCAGCTGATCCCCAGCTGTGTGTCCGGCAATGTCTCCTGCTCAGTCCACACTCAGACTACAGATTTTAAACTTGCTCCAAGTAGGCCTCTGTGTTGTGAATGGGTTTGAGATGAGTTCTGAGCAGAGACTCCCTCTGGTGGTTACAAGCGGTACTGGTCTGTTCAGTGAAGATTGTGAGGACTGGGAATCAGGTGTTACTGACTGGTCTTATATAAGGGAGTCACCTTCCCATCAGGGTTGCCGGTGATCAATTGTTCTTGTCTGAATCCTTCATTCCTGTTTCCCTTGTAGCCTGCTGTGTCATGTCTGCATCTCCTGCTAACAGATAAGACATTTTCTTCTTTTTGTTTTTGTACTATATTTTTGCATTTTGTCCTGCACTTCTTTGGGGGCCTTCTGGGTCCCCTTCGGGGCTTTTGCCCTCTCAGTTTAGTTCAGCCACTGATGTTTGTACTTTTGCTTTTTCCAGTTTTTTCAGTGGCTGCTGTTTTGATTTTGTTACACCAGAGAACTAATTTAGGATGGTGTAATGTATGTAGTACAGTTCATATAGCGTCTTGTGCTTGGGTGCGATGAACATACATGAGACACAGGTTTGATATAGAAAAGTCCTGTATTACTTCATACAAGTTGGCAGAAATAGTCACACAGTTTGCAGACACAGAAACAGGAGACACAGCAGGCCAGAGTAATCCAAGCTCAGCAATCACTCTCCAATACAGATTCAGGATCTTCTTCTCTGTTACCGTAAGTCCATGCAAACGTGGGTCTTTCAAAGAGCAGGGTTCAGAGTCCACAAGTGCTTCAGAGTTCCTCAGTAGGAATAGCTGGAGTACAAGGTCCAAGGCTTACAGGAGTCAAGTCACAGGTTCACTGCAGGCTAGATTCTGAAGCACTGATTGCTCAGCTGTGGCTGCTTAAGAAGCAAAGGAGAGAATCAGGGCGGGAACATGCAAGCTGGAAACTCCATTTTGACTGAGGGCAAGATAGCTGCAGCAAGACAGGAAGTAAAATGGCTGACGAACAAACTGAGTTTCAGGAATATATACATAGAACCTTACATTACTCCCCCCTTAAGGACAACCTCCGGATGACCTCAGACCAGGCTTGTGTGGGTACCTCTGATGAAACTGACGGAGCAAGCGAGGAGCATTAACGTTATTGACCGGTTCCCATGAGTTGTCCTCCACTGGGTAGCCCTGCCATTTAATCAGATATTGTAACTGATTTCTATACAACCTGGAATCTAAAATCCTTTCCACCACAAATTCTTCCTGACCATCGACTAGCACTGGGTCAGGGCAAGGAGAGGAACGTCCAGGAAACGTATTGGGTGTCGCAGCCTTTAGTAGGGATACATGAAAGACAGGGTGGATTCTCATAGTTCTGGGCAGTTGAAGACGACAAGCAACGGCACTTATAATTTTACTGATTTTATAGGGTCCAATGTACTTATGTCCCAACTTAGACGATGGAATCCTTAACTTAAGATTTCTGGTTGACAGCCAGACCAAGTCTCCTACCTTGAAAGCTGGTGCAGGTTTACGAAATTTATCTGCTGCTTTCTTGTACCTTTCTTGAGCCGATTCCAGATTTTCCTTTAGAAGATCCATATTCTTCTGTAAAGACGTGATTCTTTCAGCCACTGCTGGTAAAGGCGTTTCTATGGGAAATCGTGGTAGAATGTTAGGATGATAACCTAGATTAGAGTAAAAAGGAGACTGTTTAGTGGAGGCACTCTGAGAGTTGTTATACGAGAACTCAGCTAATGGAAGTAGATCCACCCAATCATCCTGTAGGTGGCAGATAAAGCAGCGGAGATACTGCTCCAGGGTTTGATTGGTTCGTTCGGTCTGTCCATTAGTCTGGGGATGAAAAGCAGAAGAAAGGTTTACTTTAATGTCCAATGCTGCACAGAAATTTTGCCAAAACCTAGAAGTGAATTGCACCCCTCGATCCGAAATAACCTCATCCGGTACTCCATGTAAGCGAAACACATCTTTAATCATCAAATCTGATGTCTGTTTTGCAGTGGGTAAGCCGACACAAGGGATAAAATGAGCTGCCTTTGTTAGACGGTCAACCACCACTAGAATGGTGTTCTTCCCCTGAGAGGTTGGTAACTCCACAATGAAGTCCATAGAAATGGAACCCCACGGGCGGGACGGGGTGGGAAGAGGCTGTAACAGACCAGTTGGTGAGGAGCGAGGTGTTTTGCATCTTGCACAGACCTCACATGAAGTGACATAATTCAAAACATCCTTCCTGCAAGTGGGCCACCAAAAGAAACGAGAAAGAAATTCCTGTGTCTTTAGAATTCCTCTATGCCCAGCTATCTTGGAATCGTGAATGAGTTGCAATACTCTCAATCTGACTGTTTCAGGAATATACAGGCGTTGTCCCTGAATCCACACACCATTCTTAAAGACAAGACTTACGTCCCTTGGGGGTTGTGCCAAAAAGGAATCCGCATGGTATGCTTCCTTGATGTCCTTAAGTAGGTCTTGATTATGAATTACTCCTAGGAATCTAGAGTCAGGAAGAATAGTCTTAGGAGGAGTAATTGGACGTGTCTCTGCTGAGTAAATCCTAGAGAGTGCATCAGCCTTTCCATTGCGCGATCCTGGTCTATAAGAGATGATAAAATTAAATTGGTTTAAGAAAAGATTCCAGCGAGCCTGGCGAGGAGTCAGACACTTAGCCGACCTGATAAACTCAAGGTTACGATGGTCTGTCAGGACGACTATTTGCTGTGCAGCTCCCTGAAGAAGGTGTCTCCATTCTTTGAAGGCGGCAATAATGGCCAACAACTCTCTATTGCCCACATCGTAGTTCCTCTCAGCCGAAGACAACTGCTGGGAAAAGAAGGCACAGGGATGCAAGACATTCTTCTCACCTGTTCTCTGAGAGAGTATAGCTCCAACGGCACAGTCTGAAGTATCCACCTCTATTATGAAGGCAAGCTCGGGGTTGGGATGTACTAGGATAGGTGCAGTGGTAAATTTATCTTTTAGACGGGAAAATGCTTCCTGGGCTTGGGGAGTCCAGGAAAACCTAGACTCTTTCCGGGTAAGTTGAGTGATAGGTGACACTACCTCAGAGAAATTTCTAATGAAACGTCTATAGAAGTTGGCAAACCCGATGAAGCGCTGTACCTCCTTCACATTTCTAGGACTTGGCCAATCCTTGATGGCTTGGGTTTTGCTTCCATCCATACTAATTCCTTGTGTAGACAGTACATACCCCAGAAATTGAATTTCGGTCCTATGGAATTCACACTTTTCAAGTTTGATGTAAAGATGATTTTGTCTTAGACGTTCCAAGACCATTCTCACATGTCCATGATGTTCCTCTGTGGAGTTAGAAAAAATTAGAATATCATCCAAATAAATTACCACGAATGTATCTAGGAGATCCCTGAAGATGTCATTCACCAAGTGTTGGAAAGTGGCTGGGGCGGTACTCAGACCAAAAGGCATAACTAGATATTCAAAGTGTCCATAGCGTGACCTGAATGCAGTCTTCCATTCATCCCCAGGTCTAATACGGACTAAGTTATAGGCCCCACGAAGATCTAGTTTAGAAAAAATTTTGGCATGTCGCACTCTCTCCAATAACTCAGGGATTAAAGGCAATGGATAACGGTTTCTAATAGTAACCTTATTGAGTTCCCTATAGTCTACGCATGGTCTCAGAGATCCATCTTTCTTCTTTACAAAGAAGATGGGTGCACCTGCAGGAGATGAAGAGGGGCGTATGAAGCCCTTGGCTAGATTTTCATCCATGTAATCCTTTAAAGCCTTTAGCTCGGGCCCCGCCAGGGGTAGATCTTACCAAAAGGTATCTCTGCTCCAGGCAATAATTCAATTGGACAATCATATGGACGGTGAGGAGGAAGCTGGTCAGCGTTCTTCTTGTCACATAAATCCACATAGTCCTGGTATACAGCTGGTAGTTCAGGGACTGACATGATTCCTTTAGGAACAGAGCAAGCTGAAACTTTTGGACTCATCTGTTTCTCTGGAAAGTGTAATTCCTTGGTCTCCCAGTTAATGGTAGGATTCTGAGCCTGCAGCCATGGTAGCCCTAGAATAATGGGAAAGTGGGGAGAAGAGATAAGCATAAAGGACAGTTTCTCTTGATGATCTTTACCCATAAGAACCCTCAAAGGCTCTGTTTCCTGATCCACTGGTCCAGAGGTCAGCAGGGAGCCATCCACAGTTTCCATCTGTACTGGAGTAGCCTTCTTCACTGAACGTATTCCCTGTTTCAGAGCAAAGGAGACATCCATAAAATTTCCACTTGCCCCTGAGTCGATCATAGCAGAGCTAGACACCCAAGCTGAGTCAACCCAGAGTTTGATGGAAAGAAAGCAATGAGAATTGTTTTTCTTACAACTCAGCTGGGACACCGCTGAGGAAACTTGAAAAATGGCAGCGTTTACACAGTCAACATCCTCAGAGGTAACGGAGTTTAAGTCCGAGAAATCAAGATCTGTTGCTGCAGATCTCTCTGGAGCCTGAGGCTCGGACCTGACAGATCCCCTCTCGCAACACTCACAATGAATGAGTGCTGCAGTAGTCTTACGAGAACGGCTGGGGCAGTTTATAATGAAGTGCCCTGACTTACCACAATAGAAACATAGATTCTCCTTAAAACGATGTTCCTTGCGTGCATCACTAACCCGTCGTTGTAAAGAGTCTACCTGCATGGGTTCAGGTTCAGGTTCCCGTGTAATCCTACTCAAAGGTTCCTTAGCTGGAGAGGAAGGTAGGAAAAGGTTAGTACGATTGCTTTCGAACCATCTCTCTTGCCTGCGTTCAGTCAGACGAGTATCAATACGGATGCAGTAGTTAATAAAGTCACCTAACGCAGTGGGAGGGTCGGCACGAGCAAGTTCATCCTTAATCAGTGGAGATAACCCCTTTCGAAAAATAGATTTTTTGGCGGAACTGTCCCAGGTGGTATCAAGGGCCCATCTCCTGAAATCCAAGGCATATTCAGCTACCGAGTGCTTACCTTGGCGCAAAGCTAACATGGCTGCTTCAGCTGTTGCACCTCGATTGGGGTCATCAAACACCTGCCCCATGGCTGAAACAAAATCATCAAGGTGATTCAAACAATCATCCTCAGTCTCAATCAGAGGGTTTGCCCACATTAAAGCCTTGTTGGTAAGCAACATAATTATAGTAAGCACCTTAGATCGTTCAGTGGGAAATTGTGAAGCATGTGCAGAAAAAAAAAGATTGCATTGATTAATAAATCCCCTGAATTTCTCATGTTCACCGCCAAAACGAAAAGGGGGCAACTTGGGAATCCCAGCACTCGGGGCTACGGCAGGAGCCTGGACTCGCCCCTCTAGAACCTCAATCCTGGCTCGCAAATCCTGGGTAGTCTGTCCAACCACTTGCAAATTGTGATTATTGAGGTCCTGTAGATTTGTAAACGGGTCTTTATATTCTGCAAATCTGCAAGGATATTATCAGTCACTCCGCAAAGTTCCTTTATGCGGGCCTCCATTTTCCGGATCTTTTAAGACAGGATTACTGGAAGAAGAGGAGAGAAAAAAAAAAACAATAGTGTTCACCTGTGGCAACACTGCAGAGAGAAAAAAAAATTAAGGGAACTGCTCACCTGGAATGGTTGTGAGAAGTCACAACCACTATCATCACAGAAAGTTTCAACCAGACATCTGATATCCAGAGTTACAGCAGACAAAAAAGAGAAAAGAAAGGAAAAAAAAAAAAAAAAACAATAGTGTTTACCTGTGGTAACACTGCAAAAAGAAAAAACTTAAGGGAATTGCTCACCTGGAATGGTTGTGAGAAGTCACAGCCACTGTCATCACAGAAAGTACAACCGGACGTCTGATATCCACAGTACAGCAGACACACCTTCCAGACCCAGCAGACACTAACGTTTTGGCTTCAGAATCTTGTAATGTATGTAGTACAGTTCATATAGCGTCTTGTGCTTGGGTGCGATGAACATACATGAGACACAGGTTTGATATAGAAAAGTCCTGTATTACTTCATACAAGTTGGCAGAAATAGTCACACAGTTTGCAGACACAGAAACAGGAGACACAGCAGGCCAGAGTAATCCAAGCTCAGCAATCACTCTCCAATACAGATTCAGGATCTTCTTCTCTGTTACCGTAAGTCCATGCAAACGTGGGTCTTTCAAAGAGCAGGGTTCAGAGTCCACAAGTGCTTCAGAGTTCCTCAGTAGGAATAGCTGGAGTACAAGGTCCAAGGCTTACAGGAGTCAAATCACAGGTTCACTGCAGGCTAGATTCTGAAGCACTGATTGCTCAGCTGTGGCTGCTTAAGAAGCAAAGGAGAGAATCAGGGCGGGAACATGCAAGCTGGAAAATCCATTTTGACTGAGGGCAAGATAGCTGCAGCAAGACAGAAAGTAAAATGGCTGACGAACAAACTGAGTTTCAGGAATATATACATAGAACCTTACAGATGGTAGAGGTCGTGTGATCTCAGGTGATTTTGAAATTAGTAGAGTTGGTGCTTTTCAGGGTTTTCTGGGATTGCAGGAAGTACCCTTCCTATCCTTTTCTATTTAGTTAGTTTGGGCCCAGCGTTTGCTCATACTATTTTCTTTCTGTGTCAGTATTTCTTCTTGTCTAA
>JARQOD010000104.1:0-56847 GCA_033576555.1 Oophaga sylvatica
TTTTTCTGTGGTTAGATTTTCTTTGTTTTTGCTGCCCTGCTTTGTGGGTCGGCCGAGTCCCTTACAGGGGCCTGTGCTGGTCTCTGTTTCTCATTTGTTTCTGTTCATTTGCTCTGTTCCTGTTGTTTCAGTGCTGCTGGGTAGCGGCGTGTTCACACCAGAGATCTGATTAAGTGAGGGCGAGATCGTGTGGTCTCAGCATTTTTGGAATCAGAAGTGTTGGAATTTTTCCTAGGGTTTTGCTGGGTTGCAGACAGTATTCTTTCCTATCCTGTCCTGTCTAGATAGCTTTTGGCCCCAGCGTTTGCTTACTCTATTTTCTACCTGCGTTTGTATTTCATCTTGTCTAACCGCCATTATATGTGTGAGGGCTATCTATTCCTTTGGGGCGCTACTCTGGGGCAGATAGCTTTCCTCTTTCTATCTTAGGCTTAGCTCCACTCCGGCTGTGTCGAGGCATCTAGGTCACCGTAGGAACGTCCCACGGCTGCTTCTAGTTGTGTGGTTAGTTTAGGGGTCTGCAACCTTTTAGTTCCCAACCTCTCTGGTGTTCTGCTGCCTTGGCTGTTTTTTGCTCCTGTCCTCCTCAGCTACCAAATCATAACACCAAAAGGTTCTATTTTGGTCTCCTCTGACCACATGTTCTTCTCCCTTGCCTCCTCTGGATCATCCAGATGGTGCTTGGCAAACTTCAAATGGGCCTGGACATGTGCTGGTGTGAGCAGGGGGACCTTGCGTGTCCTGCAGGATTTTAATCCATGACGGCGTACTGTGTTACTAATGATAATGCTTGAAAGTGTGGTCCCAGCTCCCTTCAGGTCATTGACCAGGTCCTCCCATGTAGTTCTGGGCAGATTCCTCACCTTTCTCAGAATCATCCTTACCCCACATGGCAAGTTCTTGCATGGATCCCCAAATTGAGGAAAATTAACAGTCATCTTGTGTTTCTTTCATTTCCTAATAATTGTGCAAACAGTTGCTGCCTTTGCACCAAGTTGCTTGCCTTTTGTCCTGTAGCCCATCCCAGCCTTGTGTAGGTCTACAATTTTGTCCCTGGTGACCTTAGACAAACCTTTTGTTTTGGGCCATGTGGAGAGGTTGGAGTGTGATTGTGTGGACGGGTGTCTTTTATACAGCTAAGGAGTTCAACAGGTACAATTAACACAAGTAACTCATGTTTGGTGGCACCACAAAGGATGTTGGGCGTCATCAAGCTGAGTCACTTGTGATGTACTTATGGAATTCCTCAGTCACCCCTCATGTACATACAGTATATGTATATATATCTCTGTGCCCTGAATACAGCAGGATAATGCAGATGCATGATAATTCCGTTTGCAGCTACCACTAGGTGGAGCTTCTTGTATACAGAGATACATGATAAGATCCTGTCTGTAGTCACCACCAGGTGGAGCTCCCTGTATATAGAGATACATGATAAGATTCTGTCTGCAGTCACCACTAGGGGGAGCTCCCTGTATACAGAGACATGGTAAGATCCTGTCTGCAGCCACCACTAGGGGGAGCTCCCTGTATACAGAGATACATGATAAGATTCTGTCTGCAGCCACCACTAGGGGGAGCTCCCTGTATACAGAGATACATGATAAGATTCTGTCTGCAGCCACCACTAGGGGGAGCTCCCTGTATACAGAGATACATGATAAGATTCTGTCTGCAGCCACCACTAGGGGGAGCTCCCTGTATACAGAGATACCTGATAATATTCTGTCTGCAGTCACCACTAGGGGGAGCTCCCTGTATACAGAGATGCCTGATAATATTCTGTCTGCAGTCACCACTAGGGGAGCTCTCTATATACAGATACATGGTAAGATCTAGTCTGCAGCCACCACTAGGGGGAGCTCCCTGTATACAGAGATACATGATAAGATTCTGTCTGCAGCCACCACTAGGGGGAGCTCCCTGTATACAGAGATACATGATAAGATTCTGTCTGCAGCCACCACTAGGGGGAGCTCCCTGTATACAGAGATACCTGATAATATTCTGTCTGCAGTCACCACTAGGGGGAGCTCCCTGTATACAGAGATGCCTGATAATATTCTGTCTCCAGTCACCACTAGGGGGAGCTCTCTATATACAGATACATGGTAAGATCCAGTCTGCAGCCACCACTAGGGGGAGTTCCCTGTATACAGTACAGTTCATGATTATGAAAATTGTAGAATCACACTGAAGGCATCAAAACTATGAATTATCACATGTGGAAATTATACATTACACTTTACAAAAAAGTGTGAAACAACTGAAATTATGTCTTATATTCTAGGTTCTTCACCTTTTGCTTTGATGACTGCTTTGCACACTCTTGCCATTCTCTTGATGAGCTTCAAGAGGTAGTCACCGGAAATGGTTTTCACTTCACAGGTGTGCCCTGTCAGGTTTAATAAGTGGGATTTCTGGCCTTATAAATGGGGTTGGGACCATCAGTTGTGTTGTGCAGAAGTCTGGTGGATGCACAGCTGCTAGTCCTACTGAATAGACTGTTAGAATGTGTATTATGGCAAGAAAAAAGCAGCTAAGTAAAGAAAAACGAGTGGCCATCATTACTTTAAGAAATGAAGGTCAGTCAGTCCGAAAAATTGGGAAAACTTTGAAAGTGTCCCCAAGTGCAATTGCAAAAACCATCAAGCGCTACAAAGAAACTGTCTCACATGAGGACCGCTGTCACGCTGTCTAATGATATGACTACAATGTCAGTAAACTATTTATACAGGAACAACACTCTATACAACATATAGTTTAGCAACATAAGAATGTAAGTATAAAATAGATTTACCTGACACAATATCAGCAGAACTTAGGGTTAATCTTGAGGACTTGATGAGCTGTAACAGGAAAGAGGAGGACCGGGGTCTAACCTGACCCTACACTGGGGTCCTAACTAATCCCTCACCTTGGAGGTACTGATAATGGTTCAGAGGTCCAAGTCTCCAGCCTAACCCTGTCTCCTATCAGACCCTGAACCCTGTAATCAGTCCAAAGAAGGATCCTGATTACCACCAAAGGGATATGGGCTGATCTCAGCTAAATACACAGATTAGACATATAAGACAGACAGGATAGCACTCTCTTGCATACACACTCAAACACCGAAGGAACATAAATGGTCTGGGAAATAAACTCTAAGCAAGTTAAGTTTAAAACAACTAAGGAGCTCTCAACTAGAGTCTATACAGATTCATTCCTATCTGTGGCCTGCATGAAGTGTTTCACTGGCAACTCCCAAAGCAGACAACCAGAAACTTAAAGGAAACCAATCAACAATAATCAATTGCAGCCGGGAGAAACTGCACCCAGTCCCAGCACCGAGCACAGACAGAATTAACTCCCTAGCTGCCAAACACAAAGAAACAGCAACTCAGCTGTGAGAAGTCAAAATGTGCAACCGCGACGATCTTCGTGGCAATGCACACATGACAGTACCCCCCCTTCTACGAGGGGCCTCCGGACCCTCAGGGCCAGGCCTGCCCGGGTGAGTTCTGTGGAAGGTCCGAACCAAACGATCTGCGTTAACATCAGACGCAGGGACCCACGTCCTCTCCTCCGGACCATACCCCTTCCAATGCACCAAGTACTGAAGGGACCGGCGATTCAGGCGAGAGTCAATGATTTTTGATACTTGAAATTCCAAGTTACCATTGACCAACACTGGAGGAGGAGGTAGAGGTGACGGTATGACTGGTGCCACATACCTTTTAAGTAATGACTTGTGGAACACATTATGAATTTTAAAAGTAGAAGGGAGTTCCAGACGAAATGCCACAGGATTAATTATGGAACTGATCCTGTACGGCCCGATGAATCTGGGACCCAGTTTCCAGGAGGCACTTTAAGTTTTATATTCCTGGTAGACAACCATACCAGATCGTTCACATTCAGATCTGGACCAGAAACTCTCCTCCTATCAGCCATACGTTTGTAACGGTTCCCCATCGTACTCAAATTATTCAATACACCTCGCCACACAGAAGCAAGTGACGACGAGAAACGCTCCTTCTCAGGAACCCCAGAAGGACCCCCCCCATTGAAAGTACAAAACTGGGGATGAAAACCATATGCCCCAAAAAACAGGGACTTACCAGTGGACTCGCTCCGCCTGTTGTTAAGAGCGAACTCTGCCAGAGGCAAGAAAGATGACCAGTCCTCCTGGTTCTCCGAGACAAAACACCGGAGATATGTCTCTAAACTCTGATTCAGACGCTCTGTCTGACCATTGGTCTGTGGATGAAAAGCCGAGGAAAACGACAATTGCATCCCCCGACGTAAACAAAATGCCCTCCAAAATTTGGACACAAACTGAGACCCCCTATCTGACACCACATCAGAAGGCAACCCATGAAGTCTCACGATCTCCCTAATGAACACCTGCGCCAGAGTTTTAGCATTAGGGAGTGCAGGAAGAGCAACGAAATGTGCCATCTTACTGAACCTGTCAACAACCACCAGTATGACAGTATTCCCTGACGACGGAGGAAGATCCATAATGAAGTCCATAGATAAATGAGTCCATGGACGCTCCGGAAGTTTCAAGGGTAAAAGGGTCCCAGATGGACGGGTATGAGGAGTTTTAGAGCGAGCACAAACCCTACAGGACGCGACAAAAGTTATAACATCTTTATTAGCGTTAGGCCACCAAAATCGGCGAGAAAGGAGATCTAAAGTAGCCTTACTCCCTGGATGTCCTGCTAAAGCAGAATTATGATGTGCCTCAATAACCTTTTGTCTCAACTGATTCGGGACAAACAGTCTCCCTGGAGTCCTGCAGGGCGTCCCCCTGAGCCTCTAACACCTCCTCCTCAAGCTCAGAACATACAGCCGACACTACCACCCCCTCCTGAAGGATAGGAATCGGGTCATCCGTTTTCCCGGCCCCTGGGAAACTGCGAGACAAAGCATCAGCCTTTACATTCTTAGACCCCGGACGATAAGTGACGACAAAATTAAACCTGGTAAAAAACAACGACCATCGAGCTTGTCTGGAATTCAGACGCTTAGCGGATTCTAAATACAGCAGGTTCTTGTGATCAGTAATAACGGTGACCGGGTGGACTGCCCCCTCCAAAAAGTGACGCCATTCTTCAAAAGCCAATTTAATGGCCAAAAGTTCCCTATTGCCGATATCATAATTCCTTTCGGCGGACGACAATTTCTTAGAAAAGAAAGCGCACGGATGCCATTTACCAGGGGACGGACCCTGGACAATATAGCACCCACCCCTACGTCAGACGCGTCCACCTCCACAATGAACGGCTGAGATACATCTGGTTGGATGAGAACGGGTGCCGAAGCAAAACATCTCTTTAAAGAGGAAAAGGCTTGGCAAGCTTTGTCTGACCACCTAGAAAAATCCGTCCCTTTTCTCGTCATGTCCGTGAGAGGTTTGACGACAGACGAGAAATTACAAATAAATTTCCGGTAGTAATTAGCAAACCCCAAAAAACGCTGCAGAGCCTTAAGATCCCCTGGCTGATCCCATTCAAGCACTGCTCTCACCTTTTCAGGGTCCATACGGAAACCGGAGGCTGACACCAAAAAATCCAAAAACTGAAGTTCCTGTACGGCAAAAACACACTTCTCCAGTTTGGCGTATAGTTTATTGTCTCGCAAGATCTGCAACACCTGTCTCACATGCTCCTGGTGAGACACAAGATCTGGCGAGTAAATTAAAATGTCATCCAAATATACGACCACAAACACCCCCACAAGGTGACGAAAAATGTCATTAACAAAATGTTGGAATACTGCTGGTGCAGTAGTCAGACCAAAAGGCATAACCAGGTTTTCATAATGTCCCTCCGGCGTGTTAAACGTCGTTTTCCACTCATCCCCCTCTTTTATTCTAATCAGATTATACGCCCCCCTGAGATCCAATTTAGAGAACCATTTGGCGCCAACAATTTGATTGAAGAGATCAGGAATAAGAGGGAGTGGATACGGATCTCGAACAGTAATCCGATTAAGTTCGCGGAAATCCAAGCAAGGGCGTAGGCCTCCATCTTTTTTCTTCACAAAGAAGAACCCCCGCGGCTACAGGGGAAGATGAAGGTCTAATATGCCCTTTGGCCAGACTTTCGGAAATATAATCTTTCATAGCCTGTCTTTCAGGACCAGAAAGATTATACAACCTAGCTTTAGGTAACTTAGCATCAGGAAGAAGATTAATAGAGCAGTCATACACACGATGAGGAGGCAACTCCCGACACCCCTCCTCAGAAAAAACATCCCCAAAATCCTCCAAAAAAGGAGGCAATGTACTAGGTACGACCGCACTGATGACTGTGTTCATGCAGTTGCTTTTGCAAAACTCACCCCATTGGCTTATCTCTCTGGACTGCCAATTAATTACAGGTTATGTTTAACCAGCCAAGGAAGTCCCAACACAATGGGAGTACTGTCATGTGTGCATTGCCACGAAGATCGTCGCGGTTGCACATTTTGACTTCTCACAGCTGAGTTGCTGTTTCTTTGTGTTTGGCAGCTAGGGAGTTAATTCTGTCTGTGCTCGGTGCTGGGACTGGGTGCAGTTTCTCCCGGCTGCAATTGATTATTGTTGATTGGTTTCCTTTAAGTTTCTGGTTGTCTGCTTTGGGAGTTGCCAGTGAAACACTTCATGCAGACCACAGATAGGAATGAATCTGTATAGACTCTAGTTGTGAGCTCCTTAGTTGTTTTAAGCTTAACTTGCTTAGAGTTTATTTCCCAGACCATTTATGTTCCTTCGGTGTTTGAGTGTGTATGCAAGAGAGTGCTATCCTGTCTGTCTTATATGTCTAATCTGTGTATTTAGCTGAGATCAGCCCATATCCCTTTGATGGTAATCAGGATCTTTCTTTGGACTGATTACAGGGTTCAGGGTCTGATAGGAGACAGGGTTAGGCTGGAGACTTGGACCTCTGAACCATTATCAGTACCTCCAAGGTAAGGGATTAGTTAGGACCCCAGTGTAGGGTCAGGTTAGACCCCGGTCCTCCTCTTTCCTGTTACAGCTCATCAAGTCCTCAAGATTAACCCTGAGTTCAACTGATATCGTCTCTGCACATCTAGTCCTCAAGATTAACCCTAAGTTCTGCTGATATTGTGTCAGGTAAATCTATTTTATACTTACATTCTTATGTTGCTAAACTATATGTTGTATAGAGTGTGGTTCCTGTATAAATAGTTTACTGACATTGTAGTCATATCATTAGAGAGCGTGAGTGTTTCACTGGCAACTCCCAAAGCAGACAACCAGAAACTTAAAGGAAACCAATCAACAATAATCAATTGCAGCCGGGAGAAACTGCACCCAGTCCCAGCACCGAGCACAGACAGAATTAACTCCCTAGCTGCCAAACACAAAGAAACAGCAACTCAGCTGTGAGAAGTCAAAATGTGCAACCGCGACGATCTTCGTGGCAATGCACACATGACAACCGCCCCAGGAAAGGAAGACCAAGAGTCACCTCTGCTTCTGAGGATAAGTTTATCCGAGTCACCAGCCTCAGAAATCGCAGTTTTACAGCAGCTCAGATTAGAGACCAGGTCAATGCCACACAGAGTTCTAGCAGCAGACACATCTCTACAACAACTGTTAAGAGGAGACTTTGTGCAGCAGCCTTCATGGTAAAATAGCTGCTAGGAAACCACTGCTAAGGACAGGCAACAAGCAGAAGAGACTTGTTTGGCCTAAAGAACACAAGGAATGGACATTAGACCAGTGGAAATCTGTGCTTTGGTCTGATGAGTCCAAATCTGAGATCTTTGGTTCCAACCACCGTGTCTTTGTGCAATGCAGTAAAGGTGAACGGATGGACTCTACATGCCTGGTTCCCACCGTGAAGCATGGAGGAGGAGGTGTGATGGTGTGGGGGTGCTTTGCTGGTGACACTGTTGGGGATTTATTCAAAATTGAAGGCATACTGAACCAGCATGGCTACAACAGCATCTTGCAGCGGCATGCTATTCCATCCGGTTTGCGTTTAGTTGGACCATCATTTATTTTTCAACAGGACAATGACTGTTATGTTTCGGTAGCTGAGGAGTGCAGGTAAAAAAGGCAATACACCAAGCAGTTGGAATCTATGAGATTGCAGTACCCTGACTAACCACCACAACTAGAGGCAGCCGTGGAGCGTTCCTACGTTGGTCCTAGACGCCTCGTCACAGCCTGAGAAACTAACTACACCTAAAGATAGAAATAGGAAAGCTATCTGCCCCGGAGCAGAACCCCAAAGATAACAGAAAGCCCCCAAACAAGTAATGGCGGTTAGACAAGAGGAAATACTGACACAGAAAGAAAATAGTATGAGCAAACGCTGGGGCCCAAACTATCTAAATAGAAAAGGATAGGAAGGGTACTTACTGCAATCCCAGAAAACCCTGAAAAGCACCAACTCTACTAATTTCAAAATCACCTGAGATCACACGACCTCTACCACCTAAATTAGTTCTCTGGTGTAACAAAATCAAAACAGCAGCCACTGAAAAAACTGGAAAAAGCAAAAGAACAAAACTCAGTGGCTGAACTAAACTGAGAGGGCAGAAGCCCCCGGAGGGACCCTGAAGGCCCCCAAAGAAGTGCAGGACAAAATGCAAAAATATAGCACAAACACAAAGGAAGCAAAAGTCTTATCTGTAAGCAGGAGATGCAGACACGACACAGCAGGCTACAAGGGAAACTGGAATGAAGGATTCAGACCAGAACAATTGATCACCGGCAACCCTGATGGGAAAATGACTCCCTTATATAAGACCAGTCAGTAACACCTGATTCCCAGTCCTCACAATCTTCACTAGCACCGCTTGTAACCACCAGAGGGAGCCTCTGCTCAGAACTCATCTCAAACCCATTCACAACAGTACCCCCCCCTTGAGGAGGGTCACCGAACCCTCATTTGAGCAACCAGGTCGGTCAGGATGAGTTCTATGATACGCACGGATAAGTCTCCTAGCATGGATGTCCGAAGCAAACACCCAAGAATTGTCTTCCTGACCATAACCTCTCCATTTAAACCAAATACTGGAGTTTCCGTCTAGAAAAACGAGAATCCAATATTTTCTCAACCACATACTCCAGATTGCCCTCAACCAAAACAGGGTCAGGAGGCACAGCAGCAGGAACCACTGGCTCAACAAACCTCTTCAACAAGGACTTGTGGAACACGTTATGGATCTTAAATGTCCCTGGAAGAAGCAAACGAAAAGAAACAGGATTAATAATCTCCATGATCTTATAAGGTCCAATGAACCTAGGCTTAAATTTAGGAGATGCTACTCTCATAGGAATATTCTTTGAGGACAACCAGACCAAGTCCCCCACTTTAAACCGAGGACCATCAGTCCTATGCTGGTTAGCAAACCGCTGGGCCTTCTCCTGAGAGAGGGACAACCTCTCCACTACCTGGTCCCAAATCTGTTGCATACGCTCCACAACAGAGTCAACACCTGGACAGACAGAAGCCTCCGTCTGTCCTGAAGAAAATCGAGGTGAAACCCAGAATTACAGAAAAACGGAGACATCAAAGTGGCAGAGCTAGCCCTATTATTAAGAGCAAACTCAGCCAAAGGCAAAAAAGAGACCCAGTCATCCTGATCAGCAGACACAAAGCATCTTAGATAAGTCTCCAATGTCTGGTTTGTTCTCTCAGTTTGACCATTGGTCTGAGGATGAAATGCCGAGGAGAAAGACAATTGAACACCCAGTTTAGAACAAAAAGTCCTCCAAAATCTGGAAACAAACTGGACTCCTCTGTCAGACACAATGTTCTCAGGAATGCCGTGTAAACGAACCACGTGCTGAAGGAACAACGGCACCAATTCAGAGGAGGAAGGCAACTTAGGTAATGGCACAAGATGTATCATTTTGGAAAACCTATCACAAATTACCCAGATTGTGGTCATTCTCTGAGAAACAGGAAGATTGGAAATGAAATCCATAGAGATATGGGTCCATGGTCTCTTGGGCACAGGCAATGGCATCAACAAACCACTAGAGCGAGAGCAAGGCTTGGAGCGAGAGCAAGTCCCGCAGGACTGCACAAATTCCCTGACATCACGAGACAAGGTAGGCCACCAAAAGGACCGACTAACCAAGTCTCGGGTACCAAAAATTCTGGGATGCCCAGCCAATGCGGAACAATGAATCTCAGACATCACACTCTTTTTCCATTGGTCCGGGACAAACAATTTTCCAACAGGGCAGCGCTCGGGCCTATCCTCCTGACACCCCTCCAGAGCAAGTCTCAAATTGGGCGAGATGGCGGAAAGAACTACATCCTCTTTCAAAATAACAGAAGGATCAGATAACTCAGGAGAGTCCGCAAGGAAACTCCTCGAGAGGGCATCCGCCTTAACATTCTTAGTGCCAGGAAGAAAGGAAACCACAAAATTAAAACGTGTGAAAAACAAGGCCCACCTGGCCTGTCTAGGATTGAGTCGCTTGGCAGATTCCAGATAGATCAGATTCTTATGGTCCGTAAGGACCACCACCTGATGTTTGGCTCCCTCCAGCCAATGTCTCCACTCTTCAAAAGCCCACTTCATGGCCAATAACTCCCGATTACCTACGTCATAATTACGTTCAGTAGGAGAAAATTTTCGAGAGAAAAAGGCACAAGGGTTACTTTTAGAGGTCTCTGGATCTTTTTGGGACAAAACGGCACCTGCCCCAATTTCAGAGGCATCAACCTCCACCTGAAATGGCAGGAAACATCAGGCTGCCGTAGAACAGGAGCAGAAGTGAATCTCTGCTTAAGTTCCTGAAATGCAGAGACTGCCTCAGGAGGCCAATTCACCACATCAGAACCCTTTCTGGTCAAATCAGTTAATGGTTTAACAATAACAGAGAAATTACCAATAAATTTACGATAAAAATTGGCAAAACCCAAAAATCTCTGAAGAGCCTTTAATGAAGTAGGTTGGACCCAATCACAGATGGCCTGAACCTTGACCGGGTCCATTTCAATAACAGATGGGGACAAAATGAATCCCAGAAATGAGATCCTCTGTACGCCAAAAAGACACTTTGATCCCTTCACATACAGAGCATTCTCTCTCAAAATCTGGAATACAGTTCGAACATGTTTCACATGAGAGTCCCAGTCATTAGAAAAAATCAAGATATCATCCAAATAAACAATCAGAAATTTGTCCACAAAATCCCTGAAAATGTCATTCATGAAGGACTGGAAGACGGAAGGAGCATTAGTGAGCCCAAAGGGCATCACTAGGTACTCAAAATGCCCTTCAGGGGTATTGAATGCCGTCTTCCATTCATCCCCGTGCTTAATGCGAATAAGGTTATACGCCCCCCTGAGGTCAAGCTTGGTAAACCAAGTAGCGTTTTTCACCCTGGAAAACAGGTCAGAAATCAAGGGTAACGGGTATTGATATTTCACAGTAATATTGTTCAAGAGACGATAATCAATACACGGCCTTAATGAACCATCTTTTTTGGCCACAAAGAAAAAACCGGCACCTAAGGGTGAAGAGGATGGTCTGATATGACCCTTCTCCAATGATTCCTTGATATAAGACCGCATAGCGTCATGTTCAGGTACAGACAAGTTAAAAAGGCGACCTTTAGGGAATTTACTACCCGGCACTAATTCAATAGCGCAGTCATAGCTCCTATGGGGAGGCAAGGATGCAGATTTACTTTCGCTAAACACATCAGAAAAATCAAACAAAAAGTCAGGAACATCCTGAGCCTGGGGGGAGGCAGAAAAAACAGGAGTGTTGGTATTAACACATTGGCAGCCCCAACTGGTTACAGACACAGATTTCCAATCCAAAACAGGATTATGAGACTGTAACCAAGGGAAACCCAGCACGATAATGTCATGCAGATTATATAGAACCAAAAATTTGCAGCACTCCTGGTGATCAGGTTCAACCCTCATTATCACCCGAGTAGAGAACTGAGGTTTATTCTCAGCCAAAGGGGTAGAATCGATCCCCAGTAGGGGAATAGACTTCTGTAGGGTTATCAAGGGAAACCCACAACGTTTAGCAAAATCATAATCCATCAGGTTAATAGCTGCTCCAGAATCAACGAAAGCCTGAGCAGAAAATGAGGACAGAGAGCATATCAGAGTGACAGTTAACAAAAACTTAGTCTGAACACTACCCAAGACAACCGAGCGTGCAAAACGTCTTCCCCGCTTAGGGCAGACTGAAATAGCATGAGAGGCATCACCACAGTAGAAACATAACCCATTGCGCTTTCGAAAATCATGACGCTGTGCCCCAGACACCACTCCATCACACTGCATGGGTTCAGAAGCTGGCTCACAAGGCAACACCGTTCCACGCACACTTCTCCGCTCACGCAAACGTCTGTCAATTTGAATAGCTAATGACATAGAATCATTGAGACCAGAGGGACAGGGAATCCCACCATAACATCCTTTACATTATCTGACAGACCCTTCCGGAAAAGGGCCGCCAAAGCGTCGTCATTCCATTTGGTCAGGACTGCCCACCTACGGAATCTCTGACAGTATAACTCAGTGTCATCAAGCCCCTGATTTAATGCCAACAAGGTTCTTTCAGCTTGATCAGTGACATTAGGCTCATCGTACAATAACCCCAAAGCCTGAAAAAACGCATCAACATCACTCAAAACAGGATCCCCAGGTATCAGGGAAAAAGCCCAATCCTGAGGATCGCCGCGCAGGAGAGAGATGATAATTTGAACCTGCTGCGCTGCGTTTCCTGAGGACTTAGATTTAAGGCAAAAAACAATTTACAATTATTTTTGAAATTCTGAAACTTAGCTCGATCCCCTAAAAACAAATCTGGCATGGGGATCCTAGGTTCCACAACAGGCAACCTAGCAAGATATGCAGCAATACTCTGAACCTCAGTGGCAAGCTGATCCACACGGCCAGACAACTGTGCAAACTCCATTGGGAGAAAAGATCCTCCCCAGCACCCAGAGATACAGAGGAAAAAAAAAAAAAAAAAATGCAACAAACAGAAAAATATCTCTGACAACTCTGACAACCTTTTTTCTTTCACAATATTTTTTCCCTTCTGTGAGTACCATACAATTTTCAATTTTTTGGCCGGTGATACTGTTATGTTTCGGTAGCTGAGGAGTGCAGGTAAAAAAGGCAATACACCAGAGCAGTTGGAATCTATGAGATTGCAGTACCCTGACTAACCACCACAACTAGAGGCAGCCGTGGAGCGTTCCTACGTTGGTCCTAGACGCCTCGTCACAGCCTGAGAAACTAACTACACCTAAAGATAGATATAGGAAAGCTATCTGCCCCGGAGCAGAACCCCAAAGATAATAGAAAGCCCCCAAACATGTAATGGCGGTTAGACAAGAGGAAATACTGACACAGACAGAAAATAGTATGAGCAAACGCTGGGGCCCAAACTAACTAAATAGAAAAGGATAGGAAGGGTACTTACTGCAATCCCAGAAAACCCTGAAAAGCACCAACTCTACTAATTTCAAAAACACCTGAGATCACACGACCTCTACCACCTAAATTAGTTCTCTGGTGTAACAAAATCAAAACAGCAGCCACTGAAAAAACTGGAAAAAGCAAAAGAACAAAACTCAGTGGCTGAACTAAACTGAGAGGGCAGAAGCCCCCGGAGGGGACCCTGAAGGCCCCCAAAGAAGTGCAGGACAAAATGCAAAAATATAGCACAAACACAAAAGAAGCAAAAGTCTTATCTGTAAGCAGGAGATGCAGACACGACACAGCAGGCTACAAGGGAAACTGGAATGAAGGATTCAGACCAGAACAATTGATCACCGGCAACCCTGATGGGAAAATGACTCCCTTATATAAGACCAGTCAGTAACACCTGATTCCCAGTCCTCACAATCTTCACTAGCACCGCTTGTAACCACCAGAGGGAGCCTCTGCTCAGAACTCATCTCAAACCCATTCACAACAAATGACCCCAAACACCTCCAGACTGTGTAAGGGCTATTTGACCAAGAAGGAGAGTGATGGGGTGCTACGCCAGATGACCTGGCCTCCACAGTCACCAGACCAGAACCCAATCGAGATGGTTTGGGCTGAGCTGGACCGCCGAGTGTGCTATTCCATTTGTCTGGTTATGTATTGTATTATTTCCATGCTGTGTATAATCTATTCTTGCATGGTCTCTGCTGTCACCTGGTGGCCCTTTCTGTGTGGCAGCCTGTAACTAATTAATTCTGGTACATGCCTTTCACTTCCTGTGCTGAGGTCACAGCTTCTTCTTCCTGTTAGCAGCCATTTGCTTTGTTAGTTCTTTATGGGAGAGACACGCTTTGCACCGAGCTGTAAAAGGCATCAGTTTTCGACCATCACCACACCACCTACACTCTCTTGCTGCTCACACTTACAACCATACTTGGTGCTACATCTTCCTGCACCTCATTTCACCTGCATTTCTGGAGAAGTTACTGTATACCAATCATAAGCTGTATGTCCAGATTTCCAAATAAATAAGTCTGGACTTCACAATCCCTGGTGTGCATCATCTCTCCGGACGCTGAACTGCACTGGTCCTGTCTGCTCTGCATGAGGAAGCGGAAGGTAGGAAAACTCTCCCAGCCCCAATCAACTTCACCTCCATTCGCCTCATGTGGGGACAGAACAGTCGAAAACTGCCTTGAAGCCCGGCCAGAATTACCCTTACATCCCTATACACGTGTCCTGCGCCCTGCCTGCTTACATACTGCAGCCCTGCTCTGCTAAGAAACTATCTGCAGCGTCACCCCAGACCGCATTGTGCATAGAGACTCTATATGTTATACTACATCGCTGCAGATTGTCGGACTGTAAAACCCCACAATTCTCTAAAACACCTCGGGAATCTTACCAGGACGTCTTAACGAAGCTGCACTGCGATTTCCGGCCCCCAATTCAAAAGTTCAGTTTCTTAAAGAGACAGCGCACCTTAAATCAAAATGGCCGAAAAAGACCCTTCACAGTCTCCCACTGCTGAAACAGAGCAAATACAACCTGACACTGAACATCATGAAGACCAGGAAGCAGAACCCACGCTTCCAGAAGACCAAGTCGTTCAACAAAAACGCTCTGTCAAACCAACCATAAAAGCTGTCGAAAATTATCAAAATACGAAGGATGAGTACAATGACAACCTGGACGACCTATGGGAGCGAGTTACCTCCCTCATGTCAAGTGTCCAACGCCACAAAGATGATGCAGTGAGTTTACAGGATACTATAAGACGGCTAGAAACAGCCCATGGTAGATACAAGAGACTGTCCGCAAAGTATGCCGCCTTCCTAAAAGACTCTAATATTGACGAAGCCTCATCAGAATTATGCAAGGTAGATTCCACAGACAGAGAAAGGAATGCCGCTGTGCAAGACGCCAAAGATAAAGCGGAGCTCCGTATTGCTCATCTGCAAGAATCAAAATCCTACAAGTCAGGTTCATCCAGACGCTTTTCTCGGTCATACAAATCATCCTGCTCAAGAACTTCAGCGCTCAGTGACAGAATCCTAGAGGCCCGTTTAAATGCAGAGCGATCCAAACTAAGACGTTCCTTTACAGAAAAGAAAGCAGAAGCAGAGGCAGTAGCCAAGAAAGCAGAAGCAGAGGCAGTAACCAAGAAAGCTGAAGCAGAGGCAGTAGCCAAGAAAGCAGAGGCAGTAGCCAAGAAAGCAGAAGCCAAGAAAGCAGAAGCAGAGGCAGAAGCCAAGGAAGCAGAGGCTCAAGCAAAGAGTCTTCAAACACAAATGGAGGAAGAAATCGCGCTAGCCGAAGTAAAAATGCTTGAGCAAGCATTGAAGCAAAACCTCGAACCGATTTGCCTACCACCACAGGAAGAAGACGACCCAGCTGTTCGTACCAGCGACTACGTGCAGAAACAGATATCTGCAGCGCACACCTTCTCCAGCGACGTTCAACCCAACATTGTGGAAACGTCCAAGTCGGCCCAACTTACGGTGCCAGTGGCACCAACAGCCTCCGCAGAAACCCAAGACCAACGCCATGATGCGTCCCCTCAGGAGCAGTCATCACCGCAAGACGACCAACAAGGCGAACTCCAGCCCGCCTCCACAGTTCAAGCAGCAGTCATCAAAATATCCAGAGATTAAGCCAACACAGCTCAACCCTGCAGCAACATCATTTTACCCGGGAACAATTCACCCTTCCATGCCACACAGCCTTTACTCCCAAGGGGCACCACAAGCTAACACGGTAACAAGGAGTGAAGGATCAGAAATGTCCGAGATAGCCAGGTTCATGGTGAGCAGAGAGCTAATCAACACCAGTCTCTCAAAATTTGACGACCGTGCAGAGAACTACAGAGCCTGGAAAGCAACCTTCAAGGCCGCCATTGCCGACCTCAACCTATCCGCGGAGCAGGAGCTCGACCTCATGGTCAAATGGTTGGGTCCAGAATCCACAAACTGTATCAAGAGTCTTAGGACCGTCTATGTGGGACAAGCTGAAGCAGGTCTGGCTGCTGCCTGGCAGAGACTCGAAAGAACCTACGGCAGCGCTGAAGCCATAGAAAAGTCCCTATTTAAGAGACTGCAGAATGTTCCAAGGATCAATCTTAAGGAAGCCCACAAACTTCTGGACTTAAGCAATCTGCTTATGGAGCTGGAACTTGCGAAAAGAGACCCCCGTCTGTCTGGACTGTGCTACCTGGACACTGCCCATGGGGTGAACCCAATCGTCTCAAAGTTGCCACATAGTCTGCAAGAGAAGTGGGCAGTGTGCGTCTCCAGGTACAAAAGGTCACATGATGTCACCTTTCCTCCGTTCATTCAGTTCTGCAAGTTTGTTGATGAACAGACCCAAATGAGGAATGACCCTAGTCTAGACTTCCTGGAGTTCAACACTGCAGCTCCAGCAACATCCTCATCAAGGTATGAAAGCATCACACACAGACGCAAGGACATGAGGAACAGTGTAAGTGTCAGGAAGACTAACCTGCCACCACCTGCAGTACCCGCTGATAAGCAGTACACTATTCCGTCGAGGGATAAATCTTTCAATCAGGAGTGTCCCATTCACAAAAAACCACACTCATTGAACAAATTTAGAGGCTTCAGGTCCAAAACCATGCAGGAGCTCAAGAAAATCCTCAGCAAACTTGGGGTATGTATCAAGTGCTGCGCCTCATTAGAACACATGGGCAAGGACTGTAAATCTTCCATTAAGTGTGAAGAATGTCATAGCGACAAACACCCATCAGCCTTGCATCCAACCTCAGCCACCAGCAATCCAGCAGTCGCAGTGACCCCTAGTCCAGCAGCAAGCCATGGCAGGGAGCCACAGAACCACGACAAGTCTACCACGGCCGTCTCCTGCTCATGCTCAGAGGTATGTGGGGAGAACCACAGTGCTAAATGCTGTGCCAGGATATGCCTAATCAGAGTTTATCCAGAAGGGCATCCAGAGAAAGCAGTAAAAATGTATGCCATCATTGACGACCAGAGCAATCGATCTCTAGCTGGACCTAAGTTCTTTGGTATCAGGGGACCAGCAACGCCCTACACTCTGAATACCTGCTCGGGTCGCATAGAGACTAGCGGTAGAAGGGCACAAGGTTTTATTGCTTCCCCTATCAACAGAGGCATAGAAATACCCCTACCTACATTAATCGAATGCGATCAAATACCCGACCAAAGGGATGAAATCCCTACCCCGGAAGCTGCGTTCCACCATCCACACTTAAGGCACTTAACCAGCGTTATCCCACCTATGGACACAGATGCTGAAATCTTACTTCTGCTCTGCAGAGACAATTGAAGGATACATAAGGTCCGCCAACAGTGTAATGGTCCTGACTTCGCCCCCTATGCCTAGAAACTCGACTTGGGGTGGGTAGTCATTGGAAATGTATGCTTGGACCGAACAGGAGTCAATTCCTTTAAGACCTACGTATGCCGGGATGGACGCACTACTTTCTGCAGACCATGCCCTCTTCACTACGAGGTGAAAGAGAAGCCTCCAGATCCCGTACAGCTGCCTGATGTCATCCCTTCTCCCTATGCAGATGACTTGGGAAGACCAGTGTTTCGTACCACTAAGGATGACAACAAAGTAGCCCCGTCAATGGAAGACAAGAAGTTTGTCAAGATAATGGACAATGAGTTCCTTAAGGACTAGACTAATCATTGGGTTTTTCCCCTACCCTTCAGAGCTACCAGGGTAAGGCTCCCGAACAACCGTGAACAAGCGTTGTCCAGATTCAACTCTCTCCAGCGCACACTAAGCAACAAACCGGAGATGAAAGAGCACATTGTCACCTTTATGGGCAAAATATTCAATAATAACCGTGCCGAGCCAGCTCCTCCCTTAAAGGAAAACGAGGAGTGCTGGTACCTACCCTCATTCGGAGTATATCACCCACGAAAGCCTAAGCAAATTAGAGTTGTCTTTGATTCAATCGCCAAACATCAAGGCATATCTCTCAACGACGTCCTCCTCATGGGCCCTAATCTAACAAACAACCTAGTAGGAGTGTTGATGAGGTTCAGGAAAGAGCCCATCGCCATCACTGCCGACATTGAACAGATGTTCCACTGTTTCATAGTCAGAGAGGATCACAGGAATTTCCTCAGGTTCTTGTGGCACAAGGACAACGACCCCAGCAAAGAGATGGTGGAGTATCGCGTGAGGGTGCACGTATTCGGGAACAGTCCTTCGCCCACTGTGGCAACCTATGGCCTGCGGAGAACTGCACTGGAAGGAGAGTCCGAAATGGAACAGACGCCAGAGACTGGAGAGAAAGACTTCTGTACTGAACCAAGCTTAGACTGCACAAAATTGCTTCAAACAGCCCAGCTGTCATGAGAGCCTTTGAGTCAAGTGACAACGCACCAGGATTCAAGGACATAGACCTGGGACCAGACCGTCCGCCTGTGCAGAGAAGCTTAGGCCTGAGGTGGAACCTGTCAGCCGACACCTTCAACTTTCAAATCAACTGTGCAGACAAACCATTCACTAAGCGGGGTGTCCTGTCAGTGGTGAACAGCTTATACGATCCACTGGGATTCGTAGCACCAATTACCATACAAGGTAAATCCCTTCTGAGACAGCTTTCCAAAACCGTCAAAGACTGGGATGCCCCACTCCCTCCTGATAAGGAACCAAAATGGGAAACCTGCAAGCAGTCCTTGTGTGCCTTGGATGAGATCCACATACCAAGATGCTACGCCACAACCTCACTTGCCGCTAGCACTAGGACAGAACTCCATGTGTTCTCGGATGCATCCATGGAGGCCATTGCAGCCATTGCCTATCTGAAGGTGACGGGATCCGACAATCAAGATCACGTTGGGTTCGTCTTTGGCAAGGCTAAGTTGGCTCCCAAGCCTGACCACACTATTCCCAGGCTCGAACTCTGTGGGACTGTGCTTGCGGTAGAACTCGCAGACTTTATACAGCATGAGCTGGACACCAACATAGATGACGTACAATACTACACTGACAGTAAGGTTGTCTTAGGTTACATCCACAACCAAACAAGGTGCTTCGTGTACGTCAGTAACCGCATCGACAGAATAAGGAGGTCTTCCAAGCCTGAACAGTGGCACTATATCCCATCTGAGCTTAATCCAGCGGACCATGCCACTAGATCTATGTCTATAAGTTCTTTTGCTAACTCTTCTTGGCTTTCAGGTCCGAAGTTTCTGCTGGAACAGAAAGGAAGTGAACGTGTCCAGGAAGACTTCAGCATCCAGGATACGGATAACGATCCATAAGTCCGCTCCGAGGTCAGTGCTCTGGCCACAAACACTAAACCAACCTCCAGCCTTGGTTGCCAGCGCTTCGAACGCTTCTCCAACTGGATGAAACTCATCCAGACCATCGCAAGGTTAGTCCGCATTGCGAGATCTTATCACGACTCACATGGAGACAAAGACTGTCATGGTTGGAACGTCTGCCATAAACCGCTCTCTACCGCGGACATTCCGGTAGGATGAAAGACGAGCAGAACACTGCACTAGTACTTCCATTGGATTACCATTGGGTCGGAGATAGTTTGGCCTAGTGCGGCTTCTCTAATCCGAAGATGGGTTTCCTTTGGATTACCTCAGGAACTGACTTAAAGACATTCATTTACCTCATTTCAAAGTTATTATTGCATTTCATGCATGTTTATGTGTTTGTTTTTTCTAGGTTGTTGGGCTTGATTTCAAAAGCACTAGTATAGTGAAATCCCTTATGGAATTTCAGACGGGGAGTGTGCTGTTCCATTTGTTTGGTTTCTGTATTGTATTATTTCCATGCTGTGTATAATCTATTCTTGCATGCTCTCTGCTGTCACCTGGTGGCCCTTTCTGTGTGGCAGCCTGTAACTAATTAATTCTGGTACATGCCTTTCACTTCCTGTGCTGAGGTCACTGCTTCTTCTTCCTGTTAGCAGCCATTTGCTTTGTTAGTTCTTTATGGGAGAGACACGCTTTGCACCGAGCTGTGAAAGGCATCAGTTTTCGACCACCACCACACCACCTACACTCTCTTGCTGCTCACACTTGCAACCATACTTGGTGCTACATCTTCCTGCACCTCGTTTCACCTGCATTTCTGGAGAAGTTACTGTATACCAATCATATGCTGTATGTCCAGATTTCCAAATAAACAAGTCTGGACTTCACAATCCCTGGTGTGCATCATCTCTCTGGACGCTGAACTGCACTGGTCCTGTCTGCTCTGCATGAGGAAGCGGAAGGTAGGAAAACTCTCCCAGCCCCAATCAACTACATCTCCATTCGCCTCATGTGGGGACAGAACACAGAGTGAAGGCAAAAGGGCCAACAAGTGCTAAGCATCTCTGGGAACTCCTTTAAGATTGTTGGAAGACCATTACCGGTAACTACCTCTTGAAGCTCATCAAGAGAATGCGAAGAGTGTGCAAAGCAGTAATCAAAGCAAAATAATAATAATAATCTTTATTTATATAGCGCCAACATATTCCGCAGCGCTTTACAGTGTAACAGTTTCAAAACATAAGTCAGAAGTAACAACGTTAACAATACAATAATTAAAGCAAAATAAGCCGACCCTGCTCGTGAGAGCTTACAATCTACAATGAGGTGGGGGAGATACAAAGTACAGGTGTGTATATACAATGGTGCATTTACAATGATGATCCAGCCATCTTGAGGGAGTGAGGGAAGGATGGAGATAGTGAATGGGCTACACATACACACTTAAACATAGAACGACTTTGATAAGGTGGCTACTTTGAAGAACCTAGAATATAAGACATATTTTCAGTTGTTACATACTTTTTTATTAAGTATATAATTCCACATGTGTTAATTCATAGTTTTGATGCCTTCAGTGTGAATGTACAATTTTCATAGTCATGAAAATACAGAAAAATCTTTGAATGAGGTGTGTCCAAACTTTTGGTCTGTACTGTACATAGATGCATGATAAGAATATGTCTGTAGCCACCACTAGGGGGAGCTCCCTGTATACAGAGATACATGATAAGATCCTGTCTGTAGTCACCACTAGGGGGAGCTCCCTGTATACAGAGATACATGATAAGATTCTGTCTGCAGACACCACTAGTGGGAGCTCCTGTATACAGAGATACATGATAAGATCTGTTGTGAACACGCTGGAGGCGACTTCGGAGTTGGGGCTCCCTCCGGTGTTTGCTGAGGGTAATGAACCAATTGCTGAATGGCTTTCAGCTGGGTCTGAATGGTCTAATATAAGTGACCAGAACTCCCATCAGCCTTGCTGGTAATCAATTGTTCTTCCAGGTCTTGCTTGGAGTTCAGCTTGCATTCCTGCTTCCATTCAGATAAGTTATTTGCTGGTTTTTTTCCTCTGGTTGGATTTTCCTCGCTGGTTTGCTGCCTTGCAGTGGACTTCAGCCTGGTCCCCTTTTGGGGCCTGGCGCTGCAATTGTGCTCAGTTTGTGTTTGCACTTTTGCTCTGTTCCTGTGTCACTTTTTATTTGCTGAATTGCTGTGCGTTACACCAGAGATCTGATTTAGGTGGTAGAGATCGTGTGATCTCAGGTTTTTTGTTAATCAGAAGTGTTGGTATTTTTGTCAGGGTTTTTTGGGTTGCAGTCAGAATTCTTTCCTATACTTTTCTATCTAGACAGAATTGGGCCCCAGCGTTTGCTCATTCTATTTTCTGTCTGTGTTCGTATTTTCTTCTTGTCTAACCGCCATTACATGTTTGGGGGCTTCCTATTTCTTTGGGGGTTCTGCTACGGGCAGTTAGCTTTCATCTTTCTGCCTTTAGGTGTAGCTATCTTTCCGGCTGTGACGAGGCATCTAGGATCACCGTAGGTACGCTCCACGGCTACTTCTAGTGTTGCGGTTAGTTTAGGGTCCTGCAACCCAATAGTTTCCAGCCTCTCTGGTGTATTGCTACTTTGGCTATTTTTGCTATCTCTCCTCAGCTACCGAAACATAACAAAGATCCTGTCTGCAGCCACCAGTAGGGAGAGACCCCTGCACACAGATATACATGATAATATTCTGTCTGCAGCCACCACTAGGGGGAGCTCCCTGTATACAGAGATACATGATAAGATCCTGTCTGCAGCCACCACTAGGAGGAGCTCCCTGTATACAGAGATACATGATAAGATCGTGTCTGCAGCCACCACTAGGGGCAGCTCTCTGTAGGCAGAGACATAAAATGACCTGAAAACAAATTTTCGAGGTTTTTTTTACATCTGCTGATGACTATTGCTGCACACTGTAGAGAAATTATAACTTGTTATGATTATTGCTGACTATTAACGTGTATTAATGACCACTGCTAACTACTATCTATTAGTGATGACCGCTGTCCACTGCTGACTACTGATGATTAACGATGACCATTGTTGTGTACTGACGAGTATTGATGACCACTCCTAACTACTTATGAGTAATCATGGCCACTTCTGAGTTATGATGCTCATTGCTGAGTACTAATGACTATTATTGGACACTGATGACTATGTAAGGGGGGTACAGAGACTGGTTTATGCCCCACGCTCCCTACATACGTCCCTGAGAAGCTGGTACATTTTATATGGCATACTGTGGAATGTAATGTATTTTTGATATGTCTGATATATTTTGTATTTCTTATAATATTGTGTAACGGCTTGTAACGGCTTACCTATAATACCTTCTATGCCTTATAATGCTGCTACATTGTGCAACACAATGTACATGTTATGTGTAGGGTAAGTGTAGGAATTAGATTAGCCCACTAGAGGGGGCACAATAGATTTAGATAGTAATTAGTTAGGAGGGGCCAACTTGGGATAAGTTAGAGAGAGCTTCCTGGGTTTAAGTAGTGGGGACTGGGAGCCCAGCCAGGGCAGTTGTGCCCCGCAACGTTGAAGCAGAAGAGCCCAGTTCGTCCAGGGCCTAGGAATTAACGGTCACCCGGGAGGTGGAGGAATACAGGGCAGCATCAACATCGTGACAGCTAATTACGTGTGATCAACCCCAAATGTCCGGGCAAAATTGACAGGGAATTCTTGGAGCGAGTTAGGCTGACCAGACAGAGTGCTGTGGTACCGAAGGCGATGGTACGACCCTGCGATATTTCTGGGGGGAGTAAGGGACAGCCCAGGGAAAGGAAAGGCTATATTGTGTGAAGCGTCTTGTGCTGTACCTGTGACTAATCTGGACTAGCTGAGAAAAGAACTGAGTCAAGTTGTTTGTTTAAAATTGGATTTGGTCTCTGCCTGTCTTTGCATAGTACCTAAAGGAAGAAACTCCAAGCACACCGGAGTGGACTCTAATGTGCAAGTAAGTGAACCACCAAGCGCACAACAGAGGGACAATGCATTTATGTGGTGGAGGGCCAGGGTGTGCCAGAACCACAATTGCCTGCCACGACTACAGCCCTGGCCCCCGCTGCAACTACATGGTGTAGGACACAAGAATGGAGCTTGATGATTGTATTCTGTGTGTAGTCACATGCGGAATGAGGGTTATCAGAGTTGTCATTTTGCCCTCAGCTGCAAGGCCACTGTTGGATAGAGATGACATTGCATAAGACCAAACCCTGATTAATAATAAATGTTGTAATGAATGCTCAAGAGTAGAGAACCAAATCCAATTTGTGGAGTTAAATCTTCACTAAACGATTAATTAATTTTTGATTAGTTGTAGAAGTCTAATTGTTAAGACATGAGGAGAAATCCTCATGTGCCTGTAACTCCATTTATCCCGAGTATCTCCATCCTCACAAGCCATGTGTGGGATTAATTTTGGGATGTGGAGATGACAAAGACCTTCATCCTTGAATTTTACTTAGCCTTTCTTGGTTTATCATGAGAATTTTCAGAACCAAGACTAGGGCTCCAACCATCTGATGAGAACAACTGATAATACAGTATCTACAGAAATACTAGAACCAAGTATGATAGAAGGAGCAGGGTGGTGAGGACATTTTAGCATCCCGATTGCTCAGTGACTGCTCCTAGAAGATATGATCATTGTGGTCAAGAAGGGCTGTGTCTGATCAGCAGCAAAAGCGAATCTGTCAGCAGGATTTTGCTAAATAAACTACAGACACTGTCAGGTTGCCGCTGTTATACTGATTCAAATGATAACTGGGGCAAAGAAATCTGTCTCGAGGTTCTTCTGTAATCAGTGTTAGAACTTTTCAGTTAATGAAACGCCCGTTCTCCGGGGCTGTAGGCAGAGTCTTATCTACCTCCTCTAAGTCACAGAAACCTAGAAAGACCCAGTAGAGACTCTGCTCACAAGTCGCCCCGAAGCACAAACAGTCTCTCTCTCTCTGTTATGAGGAACATGTTTGTGCTTCGTGCTTTGGGACAGTCTGTGGGCAGGTCTCTCCTAGGTCTTTCCTTGGTCTTGTAAGGTGGCCAGGGTGGTAGTTGTGTCAACGAACTTTACGGTTCCCACAACCTGGCGCCCCACAGATAAAACACAATGTCCCTTCTGCTACACATGCAGCGTGCACAGCAGAACACTTACAGTTTCTGTCAGAGTTCCTTCCAGTTCTGGCACTCCGGCTCCATGTTTCCAAGTTTCACATAACACCTTGGAGTCACAGTCTTTTTCAAACAGTTCAACTTTACTTATCAAAAGGGCACTCATCACCTTGGCAGCAGAGCCACATATCCTGCGCTTTCCCTGCCTTCTGGGCAAACTCTACTCTTTCTGTAATTTCTTTCTCTTTCCTCCTGGCAATCTCTGCCATCTCCTTGGACAATTAATGTCCCATACATGCCAACGATGTCACCAGCTCCCTGTCAGCGCCTTGTCTGGTTCCAATTGGGAAATGTGCTGGGAATGCCATCTCCACTGTTCCCGCCCCGGTCATAGACCCCGGATCCTTCCTGGGGATGGTCCTGTTGAGCTGGTGCCCAACTGCACTAGTCTCTGCTTGGGGCCCCTTACTGCCATCGCAGCTTTATCCTCATAGCCAGTACCTGTCTGCTCCACTGCTTCTCACACAACCTGCCCTGGGCAGGCTGCCCAGGCTCTGCTGCCTATCAGGAAGTGTCCTGACTATATCTCCCTACTCTTTGCTGCTCTGTGGCCCTTCCCATTTGCTTAACCCTATGCTGCCTGCATCTAACACTCCTATCTATTCTCTAATGTGCCCCAGCCCATATTCTAACCCCGCTGTTGCTCTATGCTAACTTCTATCCCTAATCCGAAACATAGTATATGACATGGGAAGAGGAGGCATGGAGGTTCCTCGCCACCTCCTTACACTCCTTCCTCATAGAATATGGTCATCCTTAACCATGGCGGCACCTGTAAACTGTAAAACAGCATATATAAAAACAGCAATAAAATTAATACAGACTTATTCAAATGTTTCGTGTGGGTCATTCGTGACCCCAGCTCCACTCACTTGGAGCCCCCGGGACAGAAAAGTTCAAGTTCTTTTGGTGGGGGTCCGACTGACCCTGATCCCGTGGCTCCCGGGACACCTAAGGTTCTCAGCAACAACAGTTCAGGCCCGTCGGCCAGTCCTTCCCTACTCCAGGTATCCGAACATAGGAGACCGATAAAAACAAACATACTGGCCCTGTGACCAACTCAACAGTAGTCCATGTAGTCCTGACCCAGCTCGCTGCTTGGAATACTGACCCTCAAACACAAGTGGGCTGCTTTATCAGGGGACAATTCAAGGTTAAAACAGGCAAGTTCAGAGTTAAAACAGTTAAGTAGTTAAAGCAGCCGCACACAGTCCATTTTTTTCCAAGCGCGATTAACCCTTTCAGGGTTTCAGTCCGGTAATCCAGCAGTGGTTGTGCAAACGTGCGTATAAAAACTTGGATGAAGGGGGGAAACAAAAAGTCACTTACCTGTGACGGTCCTGGCCACCACTGGCACCCAGTCCTGGTGCCGTCCAGAGCTCATTGCCCCATCAGGAGACACAGAACCGTCTCTCTTGTATTTTGTTTCTCTAGTGCAACAAGCATAACTCTCTTAAAGGAGCACTTCAGTCAATACAGGGCCACTGACTAGAGTAGTAGGCCGCGTTCTGGCCCTGAATAACAATAAAAGTATGGCGCAAAGAGCCGCTCCTCCCCTCCCCCAGCAGTAAATTCAGCGCCGCCGGAACCTCCGGCTCCCGTGGCCTGACTGCGGCCACCGTGTTCGCTAAAGGCGCCTCTGCTCCCTGGCTGACTGCAGGGGCTGCAACCGTTGCAGGCTGCCGCACACAATACCATGCTTCCCACGCTCATCTCTTCTCAAAGCTGGAAACCATCTTCACTGCCACTGCATATGGTCCCTGTGGCCCATGCTCTTTTATAAAGGTTATTCGGTCCCACTCCTGCACCGGACCGTTACAATCAATGGACCCGACCTTCTCGGACACTTTGTCCCCGGTCTCAACCTAGTGGATAAATCCATACCCCCGGGTGGGATAAAAGTACTTAATAAGGCCACGTGTCATCCGACCAGACATGGCTCCCCCGCCGCAGCTCCTTTAAGATCCTGCGATCCCGCCGCTTCTTCTCTTGAATCACGTTGCTCACCCACTGGGCCTCTTCTGTTGTGGGAGACTGTGGTTTGTCCAGATAGACGTTATGGGAGAAAGCAGGGGCTGGGGAAGGCAATGGGACAGAAGTCGGTGAGGGCACTGAGGTCGGTGCAGGTTCTCAACTCATCGAAATGGCACCCGGCGGCAACAGTCCTCAATGGCGGCCGCGTGAGCTGGGAACCATGGCTGCAATGACTCCTCTCTGTAAAGCCTCCAACCTCTCTATGACCCCTTCCGGCTCCAGGTTCAGCTACTCTGCATCCATGGTGTCCCTGCTCTCAGCGATCTCCTTCCCCTGCCGACCGAAGGGGAACCAATCTTCCAGCCTCCAGGACATGGGCCTGTCTTTGCCCAGGCCACAGACCTCTCCCAGTCATGCCGACCGATGACCCCACAGAAGGACATACTCCTACACTGCATCACATTGGGTAACTTGCTGGGTAATGGCGTCTCTCCTTCGAACACGCCGTTCTGTTCTCCTGGGCTCCACCCATTCGTAGGTGGAGTTACTTCCTGCTGCTCAAACCATTTCTCCAGATCCTGCTGCAGCGGTGGGGGCTTCTTCTTCTTCCGCGCCCATCCCGGGCGGGCTCCACTCACTATGGGATGTGGCCTCGGCTCAGGCCACTGCTTCCATTTTCGCACCCTTTTCCATTTAGGACGCCCACGGTAGGTGGCACTGCTCTCAACTTTGCGCCACTGACCGCCATCATCATGTCAGTGTTCGGCGCTATCTTTAACTCTAAAATGGCCGCCATGTTTGCCGTCTTCAAGGCTCCTCCGCTCTTTACACATAAGGCATCACAATCCTGCTGACTACACCAATTCTGTAAGGCGGGCAGGGTGGTAGTTGTAGCAATGGGCTTTACGGTTCCCACACCCTGGAACCCCAGAGATAAAACACAATGTCCCTTCTGCTACACATGCAGCATCCGCAGCAGAACACTTAAGATTACTGTCAGAGTTCCTTCCAGTTCTGGCACTCCGGCCCATGTTTCCAAGTATCACATAACACCTCGGAGTCACAGTCTTTTTCAAACAGTTCAACTTTACTTATCAAAAGGGCTCTTATCACCTTGGTAGCACAATTCACACAGAGCCACGTATCCTGCGCTTTCCCTGCCTTCTGGGCAGACTCTACTCTCTCTCTAATTTCTCTCTCTTTACTCCTGGCAATTCCTGCCATCTCCTTGGACAATTCGTGTCCCATTGATGCCGCCGTCATCACCAGTTCCCTGTCAGCCCCTTGTCCGGTTCCAATTGGGAAACGTTCCAGGAATGCCACCTCCACTGTACCCGCCAAGGTCATAGACCCCGGATCCTTCCTGGGGATGGTCCTGTTGAGCTGGTGCCCAACTGCACTAGTCTCTGCTTGGGGCCCCTTACTGCCGTTGAAGCTTTATCCCCATTGCCAGTACCAGTCTGCTCCACTGCTTCTCACACAACCTGCCCTGGGAAGGCTGTGCGGGCTCTGCTGCCTAATCAGAAAGTGTCCTGACTTTATCTCCCTACTCTGCACTGCTCTGTGGCCCCTCCCATTTGCTTAACCCCTATGCTGCTGTCTACTAACACTCCTATCTATTTTCTATTGTGCCCTGTATTCTAACCCCCCTGTTGCTCTATGCAAGCTTCTATCCCTAATCCTAAACATAGTACATGACATTACATTGCATAACTGTTACATTTCACTATAATAAACAATGAGATGCCGCATGTAATTGTGTGGACAGCTTTCAGGGAAGAGGACGCACGTGAGGTTCCCCGCCACCTCCTTACCAGTCTCTCCTTGGACTTTCCTTGGTTTCTCTGGCTTAGAACAGGAAAATAATACTCAGCCTACAGTCCCGCACTGGAGCACAAGCATCTCATTAACTGAAAACTTCTAAAACTGATTACACAAGAACCACAAGACAGATTGTATCATTGTAATCAGCATACCAGCAGCAACCTGACAGTGTAGTTAATTAGCAAAATCCTGCTGACAGGTTCACTTTAAATATGTGTGCTCCACCAGATGTTAGCATGAGATCCTGTGCATTGCTTGATACAGCCTCCATAGATTGGATCCATTTTTCCAGAACATTCCAGCCACCACCTCGATCCTCAGACCATTCTTGATCAATCCTTATCTTTCTGGCTGAGGTGCTGTCATTAGCGAACCTTCTGCCATGTTGGAGGACTGCAATGAAGATAGGTGATATGTGATGTGGATTATTTCAGAAAGACGTATACATCAAAGGCTCATAATGAAGTTGCACATGAGTGCCCGCTCATTGGCAGCTCACTAGTCATTTTGTGACTGGGTAGATAGTGAGAAGGCTGGGCTTCTTATCTAAAAACAGCAGCTGCCATTACTATTGACATGGAGAATGGCAATTATAATAAAAAGTCTGTGGTCTCCCCTATATCAGTGATACAACAGGTCCCAGATGAAACTTTGGCTAATGCTCAGGCCAATATTTTAACATTGATTGTGTGATGTGTGGAGGCCATATGACAATCATGGTCACATAGAAAGATGTACAGTATGCAGGTATTATTTTTGCACCTTTTCTGTAGCCCAGCCCACGATGGGGAGCTACGCCATTTCTTTTGGGATTGTCTCTGGGGGCACAGGACCCATATTAACGGGTCAGTCCATCCTGTTCGTGATGCCAAGTTGGAGCGCCCCCTAGGGCCTGGGGTTACTCGGTGCCGGGTCAGTACAATTCTTAAAGGGGACGTGTCACGGCAGCAGAGACCCGGTCCATGGCCCTCGGCAACCAATAGAAAGGTGTTTTAAAATAAAGGTGATGAAAAGGGAAAAATTGCCGTGGTGTTCGGCAATAAGATGGCCGATGCTGCGATTCAAATCCTCTGGGGCAGTTGGTGACGCAGCAAAGCTGTTACTGCTCCCCATGGGAAGAGCGGGGCCCCAGGGATGTATTAGAGTAAATGATGGTAACAGTCGTGGTGCAGGGCTGATGACGCAGTGTATAATTCAGAGGACACAGCAGGGTGCAGTCTCTCTCAGTTTACTCACTGTAGTAGAACAATCCCTAGCCGGGGTGCTGTGTCCTCCGGTAGGTGGTCCAGCCAGCTCTCAAATAATTTGGTGAAAACTTTGTCAGAGCCCCCTTCTGATATTTTTTCTCTGGCCGTCTCCCTGTGCTGGCTACCTCCTCTCCTGCCCTGCGCCACGCACACAGTTTCCCAAGCCAGTAGCCTCGGATGCTGTCGGGCGACGTACTCCAGGTCCCCTTGATCCTATCCGGCTACTTTTCAGCGAATGTATGTGAATTTGGCTAAGGCACCAGTTTGCTAGTTAAGCCTTGTAGTCCTCCACTAGTCTGGGGGGCCGGTTCCCCTACTGCGACCTGGTCCCTCCACCGACAACGCCTGTGGACACGGGTTCCACGGTTGGATTTCTCACTATCTGTGGCCCTAGGACCCTTTCTTCCTCTCTCTCACTGAAGCTTTCCTCTTTCTATCTTGCTGTTTCTCTCACACTCTGTCCTCAGGTCCAGGGATGAGCTCCTCACTGGTGCTCCCCAGCACCAACTGACTGCTCCTTCTGTCTCTTCTCAAGCTCCACCCCCTCTCTACTGACTCCACCCATACCCTCTATCCAGCCCCTCCATGGCCTAGAGAGGTCTGGTGTTGAGTGCTGGTGTGTGGGTTTTGGGTAGTGTCCCCTCCTTACCTGAGAGCGAAGTACCACACCTTTGGCTTAGGTGCAGCACCTCTGTGGAGACTGGACCCTCAGGGGCGCCACAGCATTATCTGAAGGATAAAGCAGATGGAATTGTAATACCTAATCCTTAATTTTCAGAGGTGTTAAGCTGCTGCCAGAGGAGTCTGTAAGTGAGAGATGGAGAGGGCACAGCTGGAAAGATGGAGCATACATGCAATGCGCTGTCTTCTCTGCCAATAAAGAGACAATGTGATTGTGATAATGTAAGAAGGAAGACCAGGCTGCGGGTACCTGCACCGAGCCAAGTCTGGAATTGTTGAGGCTGCCTCCCATGTTGCCTAGGGGAACAAATGAGGGACACGACCAACCTCATGACCTGGGTAGGAGGGGCAAGATAAAAGAAAAAGAGCGCGCAGCAGCCGGGAGTTTGGCGCGAATCAGCAGCATGATCCGTCCCCTGAATACCGACACCGGGAGAGGCTGCGTGTGTCGGCTCCCGCTATCTTCAGCGGGACCACTGAGGAGAGAGATTCCGTGTGCCCAGTGACTGTAAGAGAGAGAGAGGTGCCGTGCGCTCAGTGACCGTGAGTACCGCGCACGTGCAGAGGAGAGAAGGCCCAGCACTGAACATACTTTTGCGGCCTTCCCTGATGGTTGCTGTACGCTAGCTCATGTTTGACTCTGGGAACGCGTGGCCTTGTTTGCTTCAGCCGCACAAGTTCATGGACTAGGGGCTCAGCGGAAGGTACCGGAGACCGACCGCTGCCCGCTGCCACCAGAAGACTGATCATCGTGCCAAGGACCTCATCTGTGGACATTCCCCCGGCCGCTGCCGGTGGTACAACCACTGCATAAAGGACAGTCTAGTTCCTTCACTGGATTGCCATTATTTTGCACTTGTTGTTTCTATTACCTATTCCTTAACCAGTTATCTCCCTGCGAGGAGTTAATTCCTTGTTTAATTAAATTGTTTAATTTTGATAACCCTTGCTCTGCCTCCTGTCTTTCACTGCATCCCACAACCTGCTTACAATAACACCTATGGAAGTCACATTCATCACATTGATCTCTGGTGACATCTGGCACCCAGTCTCTGCAGAGGAACTCACTATGGTGGGAACGACGCAACAGTGGTGGGTCTACGTAGTGTTGCTGGGCAATTCTCAGTACCTTGTATCCCTAATTCGCCCTGCACATTGGAGGTGCCACACCAGAGTAACTGGCTATGCTGACGAGGAGGCTGCGGTGCTGGCTCTGGTGTTGCTGGGCAGGTCTCAGAACTCTGTGGCCCTAATTCGCCCTGCACATTGAAGGGGCCACAGATGAGGGACTGGCTTTGGCGAGAAGGAGGCTGCGATGGTGGGTCTAATATTGCTGGACAGGGCTCAGAACTCTGTGGCAGTAATTCGCCCTGCACAGTGGAGGGGCCACACAAGGGTATGTTGGGGAGGAGGCTGCGGTGGTGGTTCTGGTGTCACTGGGCAGTTTTCAAAACTCTGTTGCCCTTATTCAACCTGCATATTGGAGGTGCCATACCAAATGGAATTCCTATGATATGTAGGAGGCTGCAGTGGTGGCTCTGGTGCTGCGGGTAGGTCTCAGTACTCCGTGGCCCAAATTTGCCCTGCTCATTGGAGAGGCCACACCAGAGGTACTTCCTATGATGTGGAGGAGGCTGTGGCTGTGGCTCTGGTGTTTCTGGGCAGGTCTCAGTGCTCTGTGACCCTAATTCGCCCTACACATTATAGAGGCCACAGCAGAGGGACTGGCTATGATGGGAGGAGGCTGCGATGGTGGCTCTGGTGTTGCTGAGCCGTTCTCAGTACTCTGTGGCCCTAATTCACCCTGCACATTGGAGGGGTAACAGCAGAGGGACTGGATATGGCGAGGAAGAGGCTGCAGTGGTGGCTCTGGTGTTGCTGGGCAGGTCTCAGAGCTCTGTGGCCCTAATTCGCTCTGCACATTTGAGGGACAACAGCAGAGGGACTGGCTATGATGGGAGGAGGCTGCGATGGTGGCTCTGGTGTTGCTGGACAGGTCTCATAACTCTGTGGCTCTGATTAACCCTGCACATTGGAGGGGCCACATCAAAGGGACCGACTATGGCGGGGAGGTGGCTGCAGTGGTGGCTCTGGTGTTGCTGGGCAGTTCTCAAAACTCTGTGGCCCTTGTTTGCCCTGCACATTGGATGTGCCATTCCAAAGGAAATTCCTATGACGTGGAGGAGACTGCGGTAGTGGCTCTGGTGCTGCGAGCAGGTCTCAGTACTCCTTGGCCCTAAATCGTCCTACACATTGGAGGTGCCACAGCAGAGGGACTGGCTATGGCAAGGAGGAGGCTGCGGTGGTTTCTCTGTTGTTGCTGGGTAGGTCTCAGAACTCTGTGGCAACAAGAGACTGGCTATGGTGGGTAGGAGGCTGCGGTGGTTGCTCTGGTGTTGTTTGGCAGTTCTCAGAACTCTGTGGCCGTAATTCACCTTGCACATTGGAGGGGTCACACCAGAGTGACTGGCTATGGTGAGGAGGGGGCTGTGGTGGTGGCTCTGGTGTTGCTTGGCAGTTCAAAACTTTGTAGCCATAATTCAGCCTGTACATTGGAGGGGTCACACCAGAGGGACTGAATACGGCGAGGAGGAGGCTGCCGTTGTGGCTCTTGTGTTGCTGGGCATGTCTCAGAACTCTGTGGCTGTAATTCACCCTGTACATTGGAGGGTCACACCAGAGGGACTGAATACGGCGAGGAGGAGGCTGCCGTTGTGGCTCTTGTGTTGCTGGGCATGTCTCAGAATTATGTGACCTAATTCGCCCTGCACATTGGAGGGGTTACATTAGAGTGACTGGCTATGGTGAGGAGGAGGCTACGGTGGTTGCTCTGGTGTTGCTGGGCAGTTCTCAGAACTCTGTGGCCATAATTCGCCCTACACCTGACGCTTTTCCCGGCGCAATGTCTTTGAAGTCACAATCTTGCAAATAGACTCAATCAATTATAAATGAAATAATCTTCTTAAAATCTTAGAGACTTGGGTGCTTAGCAATATGGGGAGATTAGGGTGAAGAATCAGTCTTACAGCTTCCTAAATGACAGAGAGAAAATAATCGGAAGAAATGGTGAGAATTTTAAAACGATTATGTAGATTTGTGTCACTGAAAGAGTCTCGAAAATCCTCCACTCATCTCATGTGTGCTCCAGACAGATTAGGCTGCGGGAGACGCCAGTGCCTTCATTGCTGAAAACTAAACTTTAGTATAGAAGAAGTTGAGGAGTCCGGGAACCGCGGATCCTCCAGAATGGAGGCCTCAGACTGCGGGAACCAGATTGTAGAAATCTGTTGTGGAATTACAGTCCTCTCTTTTTTCCACAGCGTGGGCGCAGCTTCCACTCACTGAACAAATCCTGCATAGGCTCCACCTGGGATGTATATGATGTGGAGATATGACCTCTGGATCTGTGCGGCATCATCACCCATTAATCTGACACATTCCTGCTGCTTCCTGTCTCTTCCTATCAAAGGCTGCTCTATCTGTGATGGTCTGAGTCTTTTCCAGTCTATTAACCCTTTATTTTCCGTCCCTTTCCTGAACTGAATTATTTCTTATCGATCCGTTCCTTTCTTAAGGCTGTCTCCTCAGAAAACATGCATTATTGCCACGCTTGCCTTTCAGGAAAAGCCACCGAGATCAATTCTTGTGAAACACACGGGTCAGGGGTCAATGAGCTCCTTCAGAAACGTCTCACATGTCCTTGACTTTGGCTGGCTGAGGTCTACATCAGCTCCTCTTATCCATCACTGCTCTGTCCAGCTTGTCATAAAGTTTATTTGAATCCATTGATCTATTCTCAATAAGACGCTAAATAGAGGGGAAAGTGTGTGCCCCCTAGAGAAGGGCATTTAATAGCTCCTGTGCAATATGTCAGAGCAAGAGGGTGAGATTGGAAAATGCAGGGAAAATGGGATTCCCTCCAGACATCTTAATGCTCTACTTGGATCCTTGAGCTTTTCATCAAAATGGGACCAAAACTGTGAGCAAAAAGCAGCCAAGACCACCTGTATGGTCAAACAGTCTTGGATTTGTAGTCCACCGTTTTCCATCTGGTGAGTGTGTTACGGTTTATTGAGGAGCGTTCACCATGGAGAACCTAATGATCCAGTACAGGAATCCTTAATGCCGTAATAATAATAATTTTATTTATATACTGCCAATAAATTCTACAGCACTTTACAATTTAAAGGGATGCCTTCACCTTCAATGGTGAGAAGAATGCTGGCAAATGAGACCTCCTTGTCCCACTGATAATAACCTCTTTGGATATGTATACAAAATGTATATCCCGGGTTTGCAGTCATTTTCTGTGGAGTTTCCCGCACATACTGTATACACGGGAAGTCTGAAGGGCTGCCATCAGGGCATTGCTGCCCTTACTGTTGTATGAGGCCCAGTGAGTAGAAGTAAAAAGGGAGGGCCCAGGTCCTAGGGTATAATAAAAGATCTGGCGCACCACCATAGGCAGCACACAGCTCGGTGCAGGGAGCATTCTTGGAGCTCCACTGCCGTCAAAACAGAATGGCCATGCAGCTCCAAGGAAGTCCTTCACCTCTTCTGTAATGCACTGGTGATTACATGTACGTGCCGGCATGTATGCACGCCACTCGCCAGGATACCTGTCACGATCCATTTTTGGATGTGTGGCAGCTCTGGTTCCACTATAATTTAAATGTAGCTTTTTTGCTTTCAGGGCAGAAGGGGTTAATGTCAGTTTCCCTTGCTGCAACTGCAGAGTTGCTAGGTCAGTTGATGTGGGTGGTGACCACTCCCACCATCCTTTAAATAGTCACCTGATGCATCAGCTGACTGTCGGTGATAAAGCAATCTATGTTGACCAAACCTGGAGTAAGGAGCTCTCTGGTTGCAGTGGGGAATCTGCTGGTTTTGTGGCGTATGTGGTCCTGGTGCCTTTCTTCTGCTGTGCAGTGCTTTGCAGCAGAGAAAGTTGTTAAGCTGAGTTTTGTGTTTTTACTTCGCCTGTCATGTGCTTGTCACGGTCTCCTGTGTTGCACTATCTGCAGTGGGGAGGCTAGTGCCCTTGCCTGCCCATGCACTAGCCAGGGTAGTGTGAGGTGACAGTGAGGGATGAGGTTTGTGATGGCTGCGGGGGAAGGACCCACTTAGGGCATTAGAGAAGTGCAGGGTCAGTCTCAGGTTTGAGCAGGAGGTGTCCATCCCGCATTCCCTATCAGTAGGGCCTTCCTCTACCCTTTACCATCCCATTGTGTGTGTCATGCTATCTGCTGGACCGACCCTGTTGGGTTGTCATATATCGTGACATTATCACCGACTCATATTTTTTCCGGTAAACCCATGGCTTATGCTGAGGCTTTTGCTCTCCTGATTCAGTCCCTCACGGATGAGGTTTCCGAGTTGCAGACTCAGGTGGTGCAGCTGTGGCGCCCAGCTGCACTTAATGCCACAGATCCTAGAAGGGCGCAGTAAAGGATTTCTCCACATGAGGTCCTCAACGTATACACACACCTCCACCCTACCTCAGACCACCAGAGGGAGCCCTGATAGGATATAAAAGGAGGGTGGAGGCAGGAAGTTTAGCAGAGAAGTCTAGCAGAGAAGTCTTGTCTAGAGAGCACAGCTAACAGCTCAGCAGTGGAAAGTAGTCTCCTGCAAGCTAGACTCAACTAGCTCAGTCCAGAGAGCTAGGAGCGTGCCGACGCTCTAGAGAGCAGCAGAAGAGGCAGCCAACTAACTGCCAGTGTGTATAGCCTAGTGAAGGCCCGAGTAGGCCGAGGGCTAGAGGAGAGAGTAACATTGGGGGCAGAGGAGCTTTACCAGCTCACCCCAGAAAGCACATACCGGACACCGGGTCCGAGCTTACAGGGATCTCTACGACCCAGTAAGATACAACTGGAATTCCTGGAGAACTACAGGTCCCAGGATCACCCAAGAGCTGATACGTAACAGAGCCAGGAGACACGGAGGCCCTACAAGCAGGGAGTGTGTACTCCAGGAGAAGGCCCTACCACAATATCAGCCGGTGCAGGACAGAGACAAAGTTAGGCCTAGCTACAGGCAGGTCAGAAACTTACTACAGAGAGGCAAGAAACAGGAAGCCCTACAACTGCTCACTGGGGAAAATCCGGACATGCACCCTTCACCCTACAGTGCTCCGGATGTTCCTGCACTAATTCCAGTAAAGGTACAGAAGTGACTTGTGTGTGTGCTCCCATTCTTGTTCTTACCCGGCTGGGTTCCCTCCGTCCTGCATCCCTACATCTACGCTGCCCTGAGAGCCTGCTCCACCTGTGGGAGCGATACCATCTAAGCTGCCACAACACCGGCCTCAGTGGACTGCTGCGGCGCTGGTGATCCTCACCAGACACCACAGGTGGCGTCACAAATCACTAACATTATCCCCTGTAAATAACACACCACACTGGTGCAGATTGACAAACCTATGCAGCTGGGAGGAGCCTCCTCTCAAACTATGTTGCCTGTGATTCGCCGTGGGATGGGGACATGTTTTTTCTGTGGTCAGACTGATCATTATGTCAATGTCTGCCCAGCTCATGCCAAAGTATGTACTCCATCTCAAAAGCCGCATCCCCCTGGTCATGTGTAGGTTGACGACCAGGGTGTGTATATTTCCTCCATCTTTTCGTCTGAGTGTACCATTCCTGCTGAAGTGGTGGTTGGTGGGGTAACTGAGACTATACTGGTGCGTGTGGATAGTGGAGCTGGGGTCAATCTGGTGGATTCTCACTTTGTTCAGACCCATGGTCTGATCGGTAGGTCGCTGGCGAGACCCATTACCGTTCGGGCAATTGACTCTGTTCCTCTCAGTCATGGAGTGTAATCCAAGTCATAGATAATATTAACCTGCATATGGGGACTCTTCATGAGGAGTCCCTGTCATACTACATCTTGGAGGGTATGCCATCTCGCATCGTCTTAGGCCTTCCTTGGCTGAAGAGACTCAACCCGGTCATTGGTTGGGGGTCCAGGGAAGTAGTTAGTTGTGACCAGTCTGGTAAGGACTTCTGCCTGGGAGCTGCTGTCTCTACCATCCTTCTCAAACCTACCCCTCTGGTATGCTCTGGTGGAGGCAGCTCAATTGTGCTCGCACTCAAAACATCGAGGTGTGGATAGTACGCAGCCTGGTGTGACCTGGAGTTTCTAGGTGTAATCGGGCCATATATCGGGTGTCGGCCATTCGGTCAGCCCAGGGACTTCCAGCTGCAGTTACCCCCAGTAATGCACGTACACAACATATTCCACAGGTTGGCGCTCTGGAGATTTGTTCCGCCTCCGGAACCTATGTTATTGCCATCTTCATTGGGCTGCGTTTGCTGTAAATCTGAGGATCAGATGAATCCTAGTGGATTGAGGCGTCCTTACTAGTGATGAGCGAGCATGCTCGTGGGTACTTGCCCGAGCCGCTCACTGCTTGAGATGCTCGGAGCTCGCTGAGTATTTCTGGGGTTGCTTGGTGGGAGCTTGTGTCTCCGTCCTGCATGTTTGGTGCTCTTTAGAGAGCCAATGAACATGCAGGATTGACTGCCACACAGTGTAATTCCGCAGCCATGTTGGTTGTTCATTACAGTGATGGCTGGCCACATAGCGTCATCAGGTCTATAGCAGACCGGGCGCCGCCCTGCTCGTCACAGTCTGCTCCGGAATCAGGCAGTGTAGGGAGAGTTGCTGCTGATCTAGGGATAGATTTGCTTGTTTCTTAGTTAGTGTAGGTATACCACAATATATAATACACATATCCATCTCGACTAACAGTCCTTCTGAGGGCTAATAAAGGTGCATAGGCATCAGTGCTAGGCAGGTAGGCAGTGTATGTGGCAGACTTCAGTGCATATATCAAGAGGGTCCATTGCAGTTCTGTCTGTTGCTGCTGCTATAACAGATATTTGTAGACATAGCCCCAGGTATCAGGGGCAAGGAATAATTTTTTTTGGATCTTATTCCTGATTATGTGCTGAAAAAGCAATCCAGAGAACCACGTTTTTCAGCTCCATTTGCTTGTTGGCACTGCAGAATACAGCCAGTTCCTTTCCATATTACAGCGTAAAAATCCAGCTATTTTAAACAGGGGTTTGGCCGTCACATGGATCACATCTCATTGCTCTGAACATTTTGCTATTTCTGGCCTACTGTTAAATTTTGTTTGTAGTGTCTTATATAAGTTATTGACACCAGTTTGCCTGAAAAAAATAGTTACTAGAGATGAGCGACTTTTACTTTTTTAGGGTCGAGTCGGGTTTCTCAAAAGTCGGGTCGAACGAAATCGGCCGACTATCGGGAAAAGTCAGGGTCCAACTGAAACACGAAACCCAATGCAAGTCAATGGGGAAGCAAAGTCGCCATGGAGTGGAGGACAGTAAGCACCTACAGTGCACATTTCAATGCCAACGACATCAATTCTTATTACTTAAGCTTCACAACCTTAAGAAACTTTATAATAATAGTTACGCATTGAAAACTGGGGGTTATTTGGCTAAACTTGTGGGGCGGGTAAGGCTGGCTCCCGGTTTTCATGGGCCCCGGGCCAAAGAGTGTCAGTGGGCCCCTTTAACACAACCACAATTCATGATGCTCCGATACGGCACAGAAATATAGGTATAGTACAATGAAAAATACTTCACTTCTGACATAACAGGACTGATATCTATGTTAAAATCTACAATAGCTTAAAAAACGGACAGTATATTCCTTCATACAGTATTATGGCCACCACATAGTGCCCATACAGAATAATGAGCCCCATATATTGCTCCATACAGAATGGGCTCCATATAATGCTCCATACAGAATAGGCCCCATATGTGCCCCATATGATGCTCCATACCCTATATGATGCACCATAACTAATGATCCCATATGATTCTCCAGTATATGATGGGCCCCATGGATGATGCTCCAGTGTCTTATGGGCCAAAATAATGCTCCATATATAATGGGCCCCATTTATAATGATCCAGTGTATAATGGTCCCCGTAAATGCTGCTCCAGTGTCATTTTTCCCCCTTTTAGAATGCTCCAGTGTCTGATCTGCCCCATTTTTAATGCTCAAGTGTATGCTGGGCCCCATATATAATTCTCCAGTGTATAATGCTTCCCATATATAGCTCCAAACATGAAAAAAAAATTTAATACCTCTCCTCGCTGGGCACTGCTCTACCCTGGACTCCTCAGCGTCGCCATCTTCCAGCTCTCTGCACTTGGACTGTTCAGGTAGAGGGAGCACAGACGTGACGTCATCGCGCTCTCTAAGCTGAATGTCACTGTCAGGAAATGCGGAAGACGTCACAGTGGTGGAGCAGGGAGAGGTAAGTATTGCAAGTGCTGGGGCCCTGAACAAGGAGGGGGGGCCGACTCGTGAGTGACGGCACTGGCACAGGGCCCCTCATAGTACGCTGGTGTTTGACGGCGAGTGGACCCTCCCACCCTCAGAGACACTTTTTTGTACTATGAGGGGCCCTGTGCCAGTGCCGTCGCGCACAAGTCAGCCATCCCCACCTGCTCAGGGAACCGGCACTTGCCCGGGTGCGCCAGGTGCTGACACTGGCCCTGGGGGGGGGATTTGTAGGTTTTGTAGTCAGTCCACGCTTGCAAGTGCATGGTCATTAAATGTCTAAGCATGCAACTGGTATTCAAATTTCAGAGATTTTTCCCTCAGCTAAAGGTCATTCCGCACTTCTTACAGATAACCTTTGCCTCATCAATAGGATTTGGGTCAAAAAAGTGCCACACTGGACTCTTCCCACTATGGGATAAATTTTCAGGGCTTGCACGCTGTGCTAATTTGACCGTCTGGCCAAGCTGTCCTGCAACTCTTTTTGTTTTTTTAACACCTTTTTGGACTGCTACGGGCCTGCCAGATAACCCCAGCTGTGATGTCGATACCTGCTGCGGATCCTCTCCTCTTCTGAGCTATTGCCAGCGGCACCCTCTTCCCCCACTGGAAGCCAATCAGGGTCAACAACTGGGTCATCCATCACCTCCTCTTCAATTTCATCTGCACTTTCTCTGTGTCACCGTGTAAGGTGGTATAGTATGCGGGAAGGTGCACCTGAGTTTCATCAGGGTCACATTCTGGCTCAGTAGACTGCGAGGGAAATGTAGTGCTCTGGTGAATGTATCAGCAGAATCATCTAGCAGTGGCTGTGCATCAGTGCACTCCATCTCTGATTAATGTTGGACTGGGGAATTAAGGATTTGACTTGATAACCCAGGCATGGTATGCGAAAAGAGCTCCATGGAGTAATCTGGTGGGCTACCGCATCCTTCACTTTTAGTGGGGGTGAAGCACACAAGGAAAGGTGTTGTTCCTGACCAGGAGCCTGCACTGATGACTCAGTGCTTGCATTTTTTGAAAATTCATACTAGGAGGCGATAGAGCTGGAGGCTGTTTCGGCAATGTAAGCCAAAACCTGTTACTGATGCTCCGGCTTTAAAAGCAGTTTACCTACTCTCAGTAAATGGAGCCTTCCAGGCCTTCTTGAGCCAGACGATGACGCCGGCTCAACACCTCCTGCCTTAGGTGCTATTGTGCTTATGGCACTACCAGCAGATGCACCACCATCAGTACCAGGTGGCCCCCCCATGCCCACGTCCGCGGCCTCTTCCACCATACTTCCTCATTTTTGTGAAAATGTACCCAAAATACCAGCAGATATATGTTACTGTATCAGAAGCGTACTGCTGTATACAGTCTAGGGACAATTGTAAATCTCCGTATATATTTCCACCATACCTTCCTCAGTTGGAAAATGTACCCAGAAATAACAGTAGATAATGTTATGTATCAGAAGCGTACTGCTGTATACAGTTTAGGGAAATTGTAAATCTCCGTATATATTTCAGGAGTATACACAGATCCGTCTCTATGGCTCAGTATAAAGTAAAAAGGGTACTGTATCACCAGATACCAGGTATATAAAGTATGGTGAAAATATTGTACATCTCCGGATATATTTCAGGAGTTAGACAAAGACGCTCTCAGGCTCTGTATGGATTACACAATAATATAAAAAGATGAAAAAGGGTTACTGTATCAGCAGATACAAGGTAATATAGTGAAAATATTCTAAATCTCCGTATATATTTCAGGAGGCAGACACTGACGCTCTCAGGCTCAGTATGGATTACAAAATAATCTAAAAAGATGAAAAAGGGGTACTGTATCACCAGATACAAGGTAGTATAGTGAAAATATTCTAAATCTCTGTATATATTTCAGGAGGCAGACAATGACGCTCACAGGCTCAGTATGGATTACACCAGAATATAAAAAGCTGCAAAAGGGTACTGTTTCACCAGATACAAGATATAAGTATGTGAAAATATTCTAAATCTCGGATATATTTCAGGAGGCAGACACTGACGCTCTCAGGCTCAGTATGGATTACACAATAATATAAAAAGAAGAAAAAGGGGTACTGTATCAGCAGATACCAGATATATATAGTCTAGGGAAAATATTGGAAATTGCCGTATATATTTCAGGAGTCAGACAATGACGCTCACAGGCTCAGTATGAATTACACAAGAATATAAAAAGTTGGGAGGTGGAGGAGGGGGGGACAGCCCAGATAGGGAGGTGGCAAAAATGGCATATGTTGAGGTGTATAATGGACATAAAGCAGCTGCAAATAGAGAAATTGGAGAAGTGCAGGAAGAGGGGGACAAAAAAGGGGTACTGTATCACCAGATACAATGTTACAGTATACAGTGTTAGAATGTGCTAGAGATGGTTTCTGAGCAGAGGCTCCCTCTGGTGGTTACAGACAGTACTGAACCTTTCAGCGAGGAATGGCAATCTGGGTTCACTGACTGGTCGATATAAGGGAGGTTCCCTCCCATGATGATTGCCGGTGATCAATTGTTCTTGTCTCAATTGTGGTTCCTGGTTCATTTGGAAGTTTTCTGGAGTCTTGCCTGCATCTCCTGCTTTCAGATAAGATATTTTTTGCTTTTCTTTTTGTGCTTGCTTTTTGCATTGTTTTCTGCACTTTTGTGGAGGTCAGCCAGGTCCCCTCCTGGGGCCTGAGCTCCTCACAGTTTATCTGCAGCCACTGTTGTTTGCTCATTTGCTTTTTCCTGTTTTTTCAGCGGCTGCAGCTTGGTTTTGTTCACACTGAGATCTGATTTAGCGGATGGCGAGATCGTGTGATCTCAGTATTTTTGTAGTCAGAGTTGCTGGATTTTTGCAGGGTTTTCTGGGTTGCAGAGGGTGGTCTCTCCTTTCCTATCCTATTTAGTCAGCTTGTGGCCCCAGCGTTTGCTCAATCTATTTTCTGCCTATGTTTGTGTTTTCATCTTTTCTAACCGCCATTATATGTTGTGGGGCTTTCCTATTTTCTTTGTGGGATCTGCTCCGGGGCAGATAGCTTTCATCTTTTCTGCCCCTTTAGGTGTAGTTATCTCTCAGGCTGTGACGAGGCGTCTAGGTTTCAACGTAGGAACGCTCCACGGCTACCTCTAAGTTGTTGTCGTTAGAAAGATGAAAGCTATCTGCCCCGGAGCAGATCCCCCAAAGAAAAATAGTAAGAAGCCCCCAAACATATAATGGCGGTTAGACAAGATGAAAATACAAACATAGGCAGAAAATAGACTGAGCAAACGCTGGGGCCACAAGCTGACTAAAATAGGAATAGGACAGGAGAGATTACTTTCTGCAACCCAGAAAACCCTGCAAAAATCCAACAATTCTGATTGCAAAAATACTGAGATCACACGATCTCGCCTCCCACTAAATCAGATCTCAGTGTGAACAAAAACCAAGCAGCACTCGCTGAAAAAACAGGAAAAAGCAAATGAGCAAGTAACAGTGGCTGCAGAAAAAACTGTGAGGAGCTCAGGCCCCAGGAGGGGACCTGGCTGACCTCCACAAAAGTGCAGAAAACAATGCAAAAAGCAAGCACAAAAAGAAAAGCAAAAAATATCTTATCTGAAAGCAGGAGATGCAGACAGGACTCCAGCAAACTTCCAAATGAACCAGGAACCACAATTGAGACAAGAACAATTGATCACCGGCAACCATCATGGGAGGGAACCTCCCTTATATCAGACCAGTCCGTGATTCCAGATTGCCACTCCTCGCTGAAAGGTTCAGTACTGTCTGTAACCACCAAGGGAGCCTCTGCTCAGAAACCATCTCTAGCACATTCATAACAGGGTACTGTTTCACCAGATACAAGGTATATATAGTATAGTGAAAATATTCTAAATCTCAATATATATTTGAGGAGGCAGACACTGACGCTCTCAGGCTCAGTATGGATTACACAATAATATAAAAAGAAAAAGGGGTACTGTATCAGCAGATACCAGGTGTTAGGGTCTGCGGAACGCACCAAATATATGATGTGGAGAGGTGCGTTCGCAGACCGGGGTCCACCGTGCAGGCGGAGCCTGCTGCTAGTAAAATGGCGCAAGAAGCGAACTCTGTTATCCCGCAGAGTTGCCAAAATAAACGCCTTAAGGCGCTGTGGCAATATGTGCGAACTCTGTTAATCCACAGAGCCGCTAGGAGTGCCGCAGTGCTATATGGCGATGTGTGCGAAACTCACTTAACACAACTGAGTCGCAAAATAAACACGCTAGGGCACTGTCTAGCGTTGAAAGTGAACCCTGTTACGTTACAGAGCCGCTGAGACAAACTTCTGTGTCCTGTCAGGCACCCAGGTACACAGTGAACAGCTAAGCGAACATAGAACGTGATCATGCGCTAATGTCCTCGCGGGAGTCACCCACAATCTATGGCGTCTGAACGCCAAGCCCTGAATACGGCAATCAAACTCCTCACCGGTTATGACGGTAATCTAGGGCATCTAGGACACCGACCCTGACCAGCTAGCATACCAAACTCCTCACCGATTAAGTCGGTATTCTAGGGGCTTATTTCAGCCGAGGCCCTAACCACACACACGCATGACCACACTGGCGCAAAGCATATAATGGTTGACACTAGCACATGGCGGCCCAGCCATGCCACCCTTTTATAGTAACAGCTACAGGACCTACCAGAAACAAGGACCAATGAAACTGTTCCAGAACACCAGTAGTCACAGGACCTTCCTGGCGGACCAATAGGAGCTGCTGCAGTACCTGAGCATGTGCCCCTGATCTCCAATGAGAGATCTCATCCTGGGCATGCTCAGAAGGGGAAAACAAGGACTTTGTCCTAAAGACGTCTGCTCGCCGCTAACCAGTACTGGCCACAATAGCAGAGCCTGGAGATGCAACAGTAATCCTCTGCACACTGTTAGACTGGGCGAGACGCTGGGACCGACGTCTAAACTGAGCAGAGTCCACTGCGGCCCGAGACGAATGGGAGACCGCAGCCGGGATGGCTCGAGATTCCCCTTGTGCAGAAGTGGGAACTGAACCCCTAACGCAAGGTATATATAGTCTAGGGAAAATATTGGAAATCGCCGTATATATTTCAGGAGTCAGACAATGACGCTCACAGGCTCAGTATTAATCACTCAAGAATATAAAAAATTGGGAGGTGGAGGACGGGGGGACAGCCCAGATAGGGAGGTGGCAAAAATGGCATATGTTGAGGTGTATAATGGACGTAAAGCAGCTGCAAATGGAGCAATTGGAGAAGTACGAGGAAGAGGAGGACAAAAAAGGGGTACTGTATCACCAGATACAAGGTAGTATAGTGAAAATATTCTAAATCTCCGTATATATTTCAGGAGGCAGACAATGATGCTCACAGGCTCAGTATGGATTACACAAGAATATAAAAGATGAAAAAGGGGTACTGTATCACCAGATACAAGGTATTAGTTAAAGTATGGTGAAATATTGTCAAATCTCCGAATACATTTCAGGAATCAAACAATGACGCTCTCAGGCTCAGTATGGATTACACAATAATATAAAAAGATGAAAAAAGGGGTACTGTATCACCAGATACAAGGTAGTATAGTGAAAATATTCTAAATCTCCGTATATATTTCAGGAGTCAGACAATGACACTCACAGGCTCAATATGGATTATACCAGAATATAAAAAGCTGCAAAAGGGTACTGTTTCACCAGATACAAGGTATATATAGTATAGTGAAAATATTCTAAATCTCCGTATATATTTCAGGAGGCAGACACTGACGCTCTCAGGCTCAGTATGGATTACACAAGAATATAAAATGATGAAAAAGGGGTACTGTATCACCAAATACAAGGTAGTATAGTAAAAATATTCTAAATCTCCGTATATATTTCAGGAGGCAGACACTGACGCTTTCAGGCTCAGTATGGATTACACCAGAATATAAAAAGATGAAAAAGGGGTACTGTATCAGCAGATACCAGGTATATATAGTCTAGGGAAAATATTGGAAATCGCCGTATATATTTCAGGAGTCAGACAATGATGCTCTCAGGCTCAGTATGGATTACACAAGAATATAAAAAGATCCGCAAGAAATAATCACACATGTGGGCCAATGTTCCAGGTGTCAATGATGCACTTAAGGTTGGTGGGGGAAAACTTTATGCAAAAAAGGGAACTGTATCCCAAGCGTACAGATGTATACAGTCTAGGGGTTATTGTAAAGCTCCGTATTTATTTCCGGAGTAACAGACAGACGCTCACAGGCTCAGTATTGATCACACGAGAATATAAAAACTAGAAAAAGGGTAATGTGTTACAAGCGGACAGCTGTATACAGGGTTGGGGAGATTGTAAATCTCCGTATATTTTGCCAGAGTCAGACACTGCCTCTCACAGGCTTAGTATTGATCACACCAGAATATAAAAACTAGAAAAAGGGTAATGTATTACAAGCGGACAGCTGTATACAGGGTTGGGGAAATTGAAAATCTCCGTATATTTTGCCAGAGTCAGACAAAGGTTCTCACAGGCTCAGTATGGATCACACCAGAATATAAAAAGTTGGGGGGTGGAGGAGGGGGAGACGACTTCGGAGCTGAAGCTCCCTCTGGTGGTTGCTGAGGGTATTGACCCTATGTTGAACAGCAAAAATCCACCACCTGCAACTGATGATTGGTTATCAGGTGGGATGGACTGGCCTGATATAAGTGAGCTGACCTCCCATGATCCTTGCCGGTGATCAATTGTTCTTCCTGGTCTAGGATGGAATTCAGCTTGCTTTTCTGCTGTCTCCTGCTTGCATTCAGATAAGTTTCTTTAAGTTTTTTTTTTTTTTTCCCTTCTGTTGAGTACCATATAATAATTTCAGTATGGCCGGTGATTCTGTTATGTTTTGGTAGCTGAGGAGGCAGGAGCAAAAAACTGCATGGGCAGCCAAACACAGAGAGGTTGGAAACTAATAGGTTGCAGACCCCTAAACTAACCGCACAACTAGAAGCAGCCGTGGGACGTTCCTACAGTGCCCTAGACACCTCGTCACAGCTGGAGAGATTAGCTATCCCTGAAGATGGAAAGAGGAAAGCTAATTGCCCCAGAGTAGAGCCCCAAAAGAATAGGAAGCCCCCAAACATATAATGGCGGTTAGACAAGATGAAAACACGAACACAGACAGAAAATAGATTGAGCAAACGCTGGGGCCCAAAACTGTCTAGATAGGACAGCACAGGAGAGTATACTGTCTGCAACCCAGAAAAACCCTAGGAAAAACTCCAACACTTCTGAATCCAAAAATACTGAGACCACACGGTCTCGACCACCTATATCAGATCTCTGGTGTGAACACGCAGCTATCCAGCAGTAAAATATCACAAGAACTGAGCAAATGAACAAATACAAAAAGAGAACAGAGACCAGCCCAAGCCCCCCAAAGGGGACCTGGCTGAACTCAAAAAGCAAGGCAGCAAAAAACAAGGAAAATCAAACCACAGTAAAAAAAAACTGAAAGAAACTTATCTGAATGCAATCAGGAGACAGCAGAAAAGCAAGCTGAATTCCAACCTAGACCAGGAAGAACAATAGATCACCAGCAAGGATCATGGGAGGTCAGCTCACTTATATCAGGCCAGTCCGTCCCACCTGATAGCCAATCATCAGTTGCAGGTGGTGGATTTTTGCTGTTCAACATAGGTTCAATACCCTCAGCAACCACCAGAGGGAGCATCAGCTCCGAAGTCGTCTCCAACACGTTCAGAACAGTGTACTGTATCAGTAGCGTACAGCTGTATACAGTGTTGGGGTAATTTTAAATCATATATATTTCAGGAGTAACACACACGCTCACAGGCTCAGTATGGATAACACCAGAATATGAAAAGCAGAAAAGGTGTACTGCATCAGTAGCGTACAGCTGTATACAGTGTTGGGGTAATTTTAAATCTCCGTATATATTTCAGGAGTAACACACACCCTCACAGGCTCAATATGCAGTAGACCAGAATATGAAAAGCATAAAAAGTGTACTGTATCAGTAGTTGTGATGAACTGGCACACGGTCCGCCACACGGTAGCCCGGGGTATCACGGCTTGTGATCCCTCCGTGCCGCAAATGTGACGAAAACGCGCACACACACGACGGCTGCTGCCGTCCGACCCAGTAAACTGCAGGGATTTATAATTATCCCACTTCCACTTGGGAACTTGCAGCTCTCTGGCGCCCCCCTTACCCTCAGGTCAGTCAGGGAACTGCACCTAGGATAATTAGTCGCCACGCTGCAGTGAGGGAATTATAATTACTCCGGGCCGCGGCCGGGCAATACTCTTATAAAACCCGCTCCGTCACTGCCAGCACCACCCAATAGATTAACACTTTACACCCCTTCCTTTAAGCTGCCACCAGCTACGATTTACTTGGAACAATTTATCAAGAGGGTCCGCAGCAACCCCAAAACAGTAGCGTAGTACGTCAGGCACGTGAAAATTCGTTTATAGAGCAGGAGAATCAAACTAATAATTTTATAGGTTTATTCCTTAAAAAACAGGCAGTGCTTATACAATATAAAAAGATGGAACAAACTGAGACAATATCGTTATGTACAAATGCAGTTATAAAATAAAATAGGATTAAAGATGAAAATCACTCACATGGTAGTTACAGGCAAGACTGGCTGGGGGAGGAGCCACACGTCATAGTTCATTTGCAGATCTCTTAGTCAAGACGTCACAGCAAGGAATGACTGAGGAGCTTCCCTGCAAGCCTTATACATGTCGGCTTCTGACTTCACAAAAGGGGCTGGTTTTCTGGCCACCTCCCCTGGGCTACAAGGTATAGTTTTGAGCTCTGAAAGTCATAAGGACCATAACTCAGCGGGGAACTCTAGCAGAATAATGGCAGACCTATCAATGATCTTACTTTGAAATGACGGTTCCAATGAGCTCAAACTTGGATGAAATAGCTCATGGGGCATCCGAGAATTCCATTTCTCGGGTTCTGTGGGAGTTACGGGTTCACCAGTACCACGGAAACGATGCCCGTCGGCGCATGGTTCAACACAGTGACTTTCATGTTTCTGACACAAATTCCCACCGTGTTATCACCAAAAGGAATGAATCCTCATAATGGCTGCTATAGAAGGAGAGCACATGTGAAGACAATGGAGACCCCCTACGGTGAGGCGGGAAACTCCAGTGCTGGGAGCTCAGATTACACTGAGCCTTACTTGTGTGCAGGCTGGGGGGTTGGTGAGAAGCGTGAGCTGCAGAGAGGAGGAGGGAGGGCTTTGCTTTGTGGGCTGTCAGCAGTACAAAAAAAAAAAAGATGAGGACTGCAATTCCAGCACAGCACTCATCACACCTCCCCCCTTAGAGGGCGCTACGGAGGCATGACCTGTCGGTAATCCGACATGCGCACCTCAGCGGGTTTGCCACGTCGTGATAACCCATCAGCATTCCCATGATCGCTGCCTTTCTTGTGTTGTACGGCAAAATCATACTGCTGTAGGGCAAGGCTCCAGCGTAGCAACCTACCATTGGTTCCGGACACTGTGTGCAGCCAGCTCAGAGGGTTGTGGTCGGTGACCACCTTGAAGGTGCGCCCGTACAGGTAGGGCTGCAAACGTTGCAGTGCCCAGACCATGGCCAGGCACTCCTTCTCGATGGTGGAGTATGCCACTTCCCTCGGCAGAAGTTTCCGGCTCAGGTACAACACGGGGTGCTCCTGGTCCCCCGAATCAACCTGGCTGAGTACAGCACCGAGGCCAAATTCGCTGGCGTCAGTCTGTACCAGGAAGGGCCGACTGCTGTCGACGGCTTTCAACACTGGAGAGCTGCACAGGGCTGTTTTCAGACCTGCCTGGTGAATACGCTTGAGCACCTCCTGGAGATGCTGAAGGTGTTCCTCCCAGGTGGAACTGAAGACGGCAATGTCGTCCAGGTACGCCACAGCGTACTCCTCCAGTCCCTGAAGCAGGTGGTTGACCATCCACTGAAAAGTGGCAGGGGCATTCTTCATGCCGAAAGGCATGACCGTGGACTCGTACAGTCCAAAAGGGGTGATAAAGGCGGATTTCTCCTGCGCCTCAGGGCTCAGGGGAATCTGCCAGTATCCCCGGCTTAAATCCATGATGGATATGTACTTGGCATTCGCCAACCGCTCCAGCAGATCCTCGATGCGTGGCATTGGGTGCGCATCAGAGGTAGTGATGGCGTTGAGCCCCCTGTAGTCCATGCAGAACCGGGTGGTCCGATCCTTTTTTGGCACGAGAACTACAGGGGAGGCCCACGCGCTTTTGGACGGCCGGATCACCCCCAGCTGCAACATCTCATGGATCTCTTGGCGCATAATCTGCTGCACCTCCTCAGAGATCCGATAAGGTGTCCGCCGTAACGGGGCGTGATTCCCGGTGTCCACCTCATGGACTGCCAACTTGGTCCTTCCGGGTCGGTTAGTGAACTCGGCCCGGAAGGGTTCCAGAGTGGTCAGCAACTGCAACCGCTGGGAGGCGGTTAGCGAGGCATTTACCTCCATGTCCTCAATGGACCCATTGGCCTGGGCTTGGGCCAGCATGTCCAGGAGGGGATCCTCCTCCCCGTCCTCGGGCAGGTTGCCGACCGGTAGGACGCAGGCTTCACGTTCGTGATGGGCCTTCATCATGTTGACGTGAAAGGCCTTGTGCCTACCCCGAGTGTGGTCAAGCGTGACCATGTAGGTGACTTGGTTGAGCCGTTGGTGCACGACGTACGGGCCTTCCCAGGCTGCCTGAAGCTTATCCTTTGGTACGGGGACCAGCACCCACACCTTTTGAGCCACCTGGTAGGTCCGCTCCCGGGCGTTCTGGTCGTACCAGTGCTTCTGGTCAGCCTGAGCCTGCGTCATGTTGTCATGCACCAACTGCGTCAAGGTCTGCATCTTGTCGCGGAAGCGCATGACATAATCCACGATGGACACTTCCGTGGGGTTTGGCTCATCTTCCCAGGATTCTCTTATCAACCCAAGGGGTCCCCGGACTCGCCTGCCATACAGGAGCTCGAAGGGGGAGAACCCCGTCGAGGCCTGCGGGACCTCTCTGTAGGCAAATAGCAGGTGTGGGAGGTACCGCTCCCAATCGCGTCCCTGGGTCTCAACCAGCATGCGGAGCATCTGTTTGAGGGTACCGTTAAAGCGCTCACACAAACCATTGGTCTGTGGGTGATACGCACTCGATACCATACGCGTCACCTGCATTTTGCTGCAGAGAGCCTTCATTAGGCGAGACATAAATTGGGTCCCTTGATCGGTAAGCATCTCCCTGGGAAATCCTACCCGTGAGAAGATGGTCACCAGTGCATCTGCCACCTTATCTGCCCTAGTTGAGGACAGAGCTACTGCCTCCGGGTACCGGGTAGCGTAGTCTACCACAGTAAGGATGTATTGCTTTCCAGAGCTGCTGGGGACGGCCAGCGGTCCCACAATGTCCACCGCGATCCTCTGGAAAGGCTCCTCTATCACTGGCAACGGGATCAGGGGAGCCTTAAGAGCAGGCCCCGCCTTCCCCACTCTTTGACAGGTGATACAGGAGCGGCAGTAGTTAGTCACATCTGTCCCCATCTTGGGCCAATAGAAGTGTTGAGACAGCCGTGCCTTAGTTTTGCTAATCCCCAAGTGTCCAGCAAGTGGAATCTCATGGGCAATCCTCAACAACTCACCTCGGAACTGGTGGGGGACGACCAGCTGTTTTTCCCTCAACCACTCCTTTTGGGAATCTCCGGGTACTGTCTCCCGGTACAACCTTCCTCGTTCCCAGAACACCCTCTCCTTATCAGTCACGGAGGTGGGCGTCTCGGCGAGGTGCCTCAAGTTCTCCAGGCTCGCATCTGAGTGCAGAGCGGCCTGGAACTCCTGGCTGGAGGCAGCCAGAAGTGACGTCAGGGTTCCTTCCTCACTGGGACCCTCTGGGACCGGCTCTGGGTCCACCTCTGGTTCAGTCTCTCCTGTAGCGGAGGAGGGTCCAGATGGCAGGGCGCTACCTGCGATCCGGGCACTCTGACTGCGGGTGACGGCAGCTACATATGCAGTCTCCCCGGGGACTTCTACAGACCCATCAGCCTGCTTCTATGGGCTCTACCTCCCATCCACCCCCAACACTTCAGGAGCAGTGCTATTTATGGGCCAGTTACCTTCCTCGGTGGCATTGGTCAGTGTCATGGCGTCACCTTCCTCCCGGTTCCCATGCACCTCCCCATTTCCTTGAGCACTGTCGCTTGCTCCTGCTAGGGGTTCCTCAGCCGTCTCACTCCGCAGAGCGACGTGGCTGAACGCTCCTGTACCTGTGGACACATCTACCACTTCAGAGAAAGGGTTAACAGGTTCAGATGGCACAGACACATCACTATCAACATCATTCCTAGGGAAAGAAAGGTTATCGGTTGCATAATCACTTCGCAAAGCATTGGCAGGTAACACATTCAGTTTCCCATCATCATCAACATCATCATCATGGATAACATTAACCTTATTATCAGATTGGGGAGGGGTGTCAGGGACATAGTACGCCACCATCCTCCCCAGATCAGTCCCCAATAAAACATCAGTGGGCAGGTTTTCGGACACCCCCACTTCCTTCACCCCACTCCCGGTACCCCAGTCAATGAAAACTCGGGCTATCGGCAAGGGGTAGTGGACGCCCCCAATCCCGGTGACAGTTAAGGTTTTCCCCGGAATCAACTCTTCAGGGGCCGCCAGTTCGGGTCGAATGAGGGTTCGTTCAGCCCCGGTGTCCTTGAGGCCTGTAGCAAGACGGGCCCCCACGCGGACGGGCTGCACGTTGTCATCAACCCTCCCCACCACACCACCCACCAAAAGAACAGAGGCGACGGGCCCGGAGGCCTTGGCTGGGGGGTTCTTCTGCCTCTCCGGACAGGTGGCGCTGATGTGTCCTGTCCGTTTACAGGAGAAACACTTGCGGGGGTCTGATGTAGGCCTGGCGCTGGCAAAGGGGATAGTGCCCCCAGAGGGACGACTGGCAGGGGCACTGGGGTTGGTTGCAGGCTTACCCCTCCCCAGCGGGCGGCGGGCTTCCGCACCTCGGGTTTCCGGTTGGCCTCATAGCTGTCGGCGATCCGTGCTGTTGTGACCGCGTCCTCCGGTTCTCGGTCCAGGATGAACTGTCGGACCTCAGCTGGGCACAGATGCAGGAACTGGTCTTTGATCATCAGGTCTTTCAGCTCCTCAAAGGTGTCAATTGACAGTCCTTGGATCCACTGGCCAAAGTGGTTCCTGAGTCCTTGCACCACATCACTATAACTGTCGTGTGGGCCACGTTGGAGGTTCCGGAACTTCTTTCGGTATACCTCAGGGGTTAGCTGGTACTTGGCGATCAGGGCCTGCTTGATGGCCTTATAGTCACTGTCTTGATCTGACGTGAGGGAAGCGAACGCCTCCAAAGCTTTGCCCTTTAGCCCGGGGGTCAAGTACCTGGCCCATTGGTCGGCAGGCAGCTGGTACTGTCTGCAGACTTTCTCAAAGGCCCGCAGAAAAGTGTCCAAGTCTCCGTCCTTTTCCATCACGGGAAAGTGCTCCGGCCGGGGCTTGGGACTCTGAGCGCTGCTGGGTGTACCGCTCTGGGCTGTGGAGGGCAGTGCCCCTTGTCTGAGCAGCTCCAGTTCATGGGCTCTCTGAGCTTCCCGCTCGGCTCTCTCGGCCTCTCGCTGGGTTCTCTCGGCCTCTCGCTGGGCTTGGAGCTCGGCTATCTCAGCCTCTCGCTGTTTGGCCTCGCTCTGGTCGGCTCTCTCTTGAGCTTTCTGGATCAGCTTCAGGCGTTTTTCATGGTCGTCAGTGGAGAGTCCCTCCAGGGCCGCCTGCAGGTAAGGGTCCATCCCGCCCTGGGTGTAAGCAGTCAGGGGTTGGGCCTCTGCTCCTGCGGCACCACCTTGGCTTGGGCCGGCTCTTGCGCCCTCCTCGCTCTGAGCGTGGTCCCGTGCCATCAGGGCCTGGATCACTGTGGCCTTGGTTTGGTCCATGGGGACAATCTGCCTCCACTCGCATATGGCCAGAAGAGTTTCCCTGCTACTCCGATTATACCAGTCGAATCCCCTCGTAGCCATGGTTGCCAAATAAAAGGTAGGATAGAAAAACAAAGAGAAGGGAGGGGTAACCGCAAGTACACACAATTGTCTCAGGACTAATAAACACTGAGTCTGTTCTCCAAAACTTTAGTTACAGGGTCCCTGAAGAACCGTGCAAGTTTTTTAGTGAAGGGAATGATTGCTCAAACCAGATCACTAATGCTCTATAATCCCACCGCTGCCACCAATATGTGATGAACTGGCACACGGTCCGCCACACGGTAGCCCGGGGTATCACGGCTTGTGATCCCTCCGTGCCGCAAATGTGACGAAAACACGCACACACACGACGGCTGCTGCCGTCCGACCCAGTAAACTGCAGGGATTTATAATTATCCCACTTCCACTTGGGAACTTGCAGCTCTCTGGCGCCCCCCTTACCCTCAGGTCAATCAGGGAACTGCACCTAGGATAATTAGTCGCCAGACGGGTCACTTGGATGTGTGCTGGCTATTGGGCACGCTGCAGTGAGGGAATTATAATTACTCCGGGCCGCGGCCGGGCAATACTCTTATAAAACCCGCTCCGTCACTGCCAGCGCCACCCAATAGATTAACACTTTACACCCCTTCCTTTAAGCTGCCACCAGCTACGATTTACTTGGAACAATTTATCAAGAGGGTCCGCAGCAACCCCAAAACAGCAGCATAGTACGTCAGGCACGTGAAAATTCGTTTATAGAGCAGGAGAATCAAACTAATAATTTTATAGGTTTATTCCTTAAAAAACAGGCAGTGCTTATACAATATAAAAAGATGGAACAAACTGAGACAATATCGTTATGTACAAATGCAGTTATAAAATAAAATAGGATTAAAGATGAAAATCACTCACATGGTAGTTACAGGCAAGACTGGCTGGGGAAGGAGCCACACGTCATAGTTCATTTGCAGATCTCTTAGTCAAGACGTCACAGCAAGGAATGACTGAGGAGCTTCCCTGCAAGCCTTATACATGTCGGCTTCTGACCTCACAAAAGGGGCTGGTTTTCTGGCCACTTCCCCTGGGCTACAAGGTATAGTTTTGAGCTCTGAAAGTCATAAGGACCATAACTCAGCGGGGAACTCTAGCAGAATAATGGCAGACCTATCAATGATCTTACTTTGAAATGACGGTTCCAATGAGCTCAAACTTGGATGAAATAGCTCATGGGGCATCCGAGAATTCCATTTCTCGGGTTCTGTGGGAGTTACGGGTTCACCAGTACCACGGGAACGATGCCCGTCGGCGCATTGTTCAACACAGTGACTTTCATGTTTCTGACACAAATTCCCACTGTGTTATCACCAAAAGGAATGAATCCTCATAATGGCTGCTATAGAAGGAGAGCACATGTGAAGACAATGGAGACCCCCTACGGTGAGGCGGGAAACTCCAGTGCTGGGAGCTCAGATTACACTGAGCCTTACTTGTGTGCAGGCTGGGGGGTTGGTGAGAAGCGTGAGCTGCAGAGAGGAGGAGGGAAGGCTTTGCTTTGTGGGCTGTCAGCAGTACAAAAAAAAAAAAAGATGAGGACTGCAATTCCAGCACAGCACTCATCACAGTAGTGTACAGCTGTATACAGTGTTGGGGTAATTTTAAATCTCCGTATATATTTCAGGAGTAACACACACGCTCACAGGCTCAGTATGGATTACACCACAATATGAAAAGCAGAAAAAGTGTACTGTATCAGTAGTGTACAGCTGTATACAGTTTTGGGGAAAGTTGAAATCTCCGTATATATTTCCGGAGTCACACACAGATAGTCATCATGTATTTGTCCGCGATACCAGCCGGTATACGGTAGTGTGAGAAGCGTACAGCTCTATACGGTGTGGGAAAAAATGAACGCTCAGTTACTGTGCAGAAAAAAAAAAAATATTAGAGCTGTGTAGGTGCTGTGTTAAAAAGCACTATGCACAGCAGTGTACACACAGCAAAAGAAATTCCTCCCTTGTCACTGGCAGGCAGCCTAATAATCAGCTCTGCTGCTCCACACAAGCAATTCCTCCCCTGTCACTAACACAACAAAATCCTCCCTCCCCTGTCACTGCACACTAACTGTACAGCTAATCGCTATCAGCACAAGCACAGAATTACTTTTTTTTACTGCCTAACGCTCTCCCTATTGAGAACCAGCGCCGGCAACCTCTCCCTACGCTAAGATCGGCAGAAGTAAAATGGCGGTCGGCAGTGAGGGCTTTTATGGGCACTGGGACGCCACACAAAGCAAGCCAATCACTGCAATGCCCTTCTCTAAGATGGTGCTGGCCGCTGCCCATGTCATCGCGTTGCCCACAGTCTGCGTTCTTGCTCATTGGCTGAGAAAAGGCACTTCAAGCATTATGGGAAAACCGACTTTGGCGCTCGGGTCACTGAACGCATGGCCGACCTCACGCTATGGTCGGGTTTCACTCAGCGAAACCCGACTTTGGTGAAAGTCGGTCTTTTTTTAATCTGACCGACCTGTTTCGCTCAACTCTAATAGTTACCTATAGGCCAGCTATTTTAAACATTCATTCATTACTAATCCTATAGTTATATGGTAAATAAAGACACAGCCAGAATAAAGTCCTTTATTAGAAATAAGACTAAATTCATTTATCCCTCAACTTAGGATCCCTCAACTATCCGCCGTTCTGTCTTATGCTGTAATCCATGTCTGGGGGATAGACAGTTTTCAACCTGGACTGTGTCAAGATGCGACTGTCCAGGCTGAGAACCACTGATGAATGAGCGGCTGTGAATGCAGCATCAGTGGCT
>JARQOD010000104.1:56947-166698 GCA_033576555.1 Oophaga sylvatica
AGATCCAGAGACCTCTAAAAGTAACCCTTGTGCCTTTTTCTCTTGAAAATTTTCTCCTACTGAACGTAATTATGACGTGGGTAATCGGGAGTTGTTGGCCATGAAGTGGGCTTTTGAAGAGTGGAGACATTGGCTGGAGGGAGCCAAACATCAGGTGGTGGTCCTTACGGACCATAAGAATCTGGTCTATCTGGAATCTGCCAAGCGACTCAATCCTAGACAGGCCAGGTGGGCCTTGTTTTTCACACGTTTTAATTTTGTGGTTTCCTTTCTTCCTGGCACTAAGAATGTTAAGGCGGATGCCCTCTCAAGGAGTTTCCTTGCGGACTCTCCTGAGTTATCTGATCCTTCTGTTATTTTGAAAGAGGGTGTAGTTCTTTCCGCCATCTCGCCCAATTTGAGACTTGCTCTGGAGGGGTGTCAGGAGGATAGGCCCGAGCGCTGCCCTGTTGGAAAATTGTTTGTCCCGGACCAATGGAAAAAGAGTGTGATGTCTGAGATTCATTGTTCCGCATTGGCTGGGCATCCCGGAATTTTTGGTACCAGAGACTTGGTTAGTCGGTCCTTTTGGTGGCCTACCTTGTCTCGTGATGTCAGGGAATTTGTGCAGTCCTGCGGGACTTGCTCTCGCTCCAAGCCTTGCTCTCGCTCTAGTGGTTTGTTGATGCCATTGCCTGTGCCCAAGGACCATGGACCCATATCTCTATGGATTTCATTTCCGATCTTCCTGTTTCTCAGAGAATGACCACCATCTGGGTAATTTGTGATAGGTTTTCCAAAATGATACATCTTGTGCCATTACCTAAGTTGCCTTCCTCCTCTGAATTGGTGCCGTTGTTCCTTCAGCACGTGGTTCGTTTACACGGCATTCCTGAGAACATTGTGTCTGACAGAGGAGTCCAGTTTGTTTCCAGATTTTGGAGGACTATTTGTTCTAAACTGGGTGTTCAATTGTCTTTCTCCTCGGCATTTCATCCTCAGACCAATGGTCAAACTGAGAGAACAAACCAGACATTGGAGACTTATCTAAGATGCTTTGTGTCTGCTGATCAGGATGACTGGGTCTCTTTTTTGCCTTTGGCTGAGTTTGCTCTTAATAATAGGGCTAGCTCTGCCACTTTGATGTCTCCGTTTTTCTGTAATTCTGGGTTTCACCCTCGATTTTCTTCAGGACAGACGGAGGCTTCTGTCTGTCCAGGTGTTGACTCTGTTGTGGAGCGTATGCAACAGATTTGGGACCAGGTAGTGGAGAGGTTGTCCCTCTCTCAGGAGAAGGCCCAGCGGTTTGCTAACCGGCATAGGACTGATGGTCCTCGGTTTAAAGTGGGGGACTTGGTCTGGTTGTCCTCAAAGAATATTCCTATGAGAGTAGCATCTCCTAAATTTAAGCCTAGGTTCATTGGACCTTATAAGATCATGGAGATTATTAATCCTGTTTCTTTTCGTTTGCTTCTTCCAGGGACATTTAAGATCCATAACGTGTTCCACAAGTCCTTGTTGAAGAGGTTTGTTGAGCCAGTGGTTCCTGCTGCTGTGCCTCCTGACCCTGTTTTGGTTGAGGGCAATCTGGAGTATGTGGTTGAGAAAATATTGGATTCTCGTTTTTCTAGACGGAAACTCCAGTATTTGGTTAAATGGAGAGGTTATGGTCAGGAAGACAATTCTTGGGTGTTTGCTTCGGACATCCATGCTAGGAGACTTATCCGTGCGTATCATAGAGCTCATCCTGACCGACCTGGTTGCTCAAGTGAGGGTTCGGTGACCCCTCCTCAAGGGGGGGGTACTGTTGTGAATGGGTTTGAGATGAGTTCTGAGCAGAGGCTCCCTCTGGTGGTTACAAGCGGTGCTAGTGAAGATTGTGAGGACTGGGAATCAGGTGTTACTGACTGGTCTTATATAAGGGAGTCATTTTCCCATCAGGGTTGCCGGTGATCAATTGTTCTGGTCTGAATCCTTCATTCCAGTTTCCCTTGTAGCCTGCTGTGTCGTGTCTGCATCTCCTGCTTACAGATAAGACTTTTGCTTCTTTTGTGTTTGTGCTATATTTTTGCATTTTGTACTGTACATTTTTGGGGGCCTTCAGGGTCCCCTCCGGGGGCTTCTGCCCTCTCAGTTTAGTTCAGCCACTGAGTTTTGTTCTTTTGCTTTTTCCAGTTTTTTTCAGTGGCTGCTGTTTTGATTTTGTTACACCAGAGAACTAATTTAGGTGGTAGAGGTCGTGTGATCTCAGGTGATTTTGAAATTAGTAGAGTTGGTGCTTTTCAGGGTTTTCTGGGATTGCAGTAAGTACCCTTCCTATCCTTTTCTATTTAGATAGTTTGGGCCCAGCTTTTGCTCATACTATTTTCTTTCTGTGTCAGTATTTCCTCTTGTCTAACCGCCATTACATGTTTGGGGGCTTTCTATTATCTTTGGGGTTCTGCTCCGGGGCAGATAGCTTTCCTGTTTCTGTCTTTAGGTGTAGTTAGTTTCTCAGGCTGTGACGAGGCGTCTAGGACCAACGTAGGAACGCTCCACGGCTGCCTCTAGTTGCGGTGGTTAGTCAGGGTACTGCAATCTCATAGATTCCAACTGCTCTGGTGTATTGCCTTTTTGCCTGCTCTCCTCAGCTACCGAAACATAACAGTTGGTTATATGATACGCTACCGGGTTGGTTCCTGACCCAATATAAGCCTGTTGTTGAACGGGGCTTATTTCAAACGAGGAATTGGTGGCAGAATACTGTATTGTTTTAGTGAAGAACTCTGGCAGTGACGGCCGGGAGGTTTATATATATATCCCCAGCCTGTACTGGTGATATATCCCCCTCGCTGGGAGCGCCTCACTAACTCGTACCTATAAGGGAAGCCTTTCCGGCAACTATTTGCCCCAGTGCAGTTGCCTGACTGACCAGAGGCAAGTGGTTGCGCCAGAGAGCTGACCCTGCTAGGTCCTTCTCTCCCCTCCCCCAAGGTGAGCGAAGTCGACCCCTCTTCCCATAAGAGATCCCTCACACCAAGGTAATGATTTGTCTCAGTTTTAGTCCATATACACATTATATACACAATCTTTAGCATCAAGAAGTAAAAATCGTAGAATTCTGGAAATTACAGGATAGGTAGACATGTTATTGATCTGCAAAATATGAAACATTGGTAACAGAATTTTCAAAACATCTGGATTAATTTAGTAACAAGTTTGAGCGCCACGCGCAGAAATCCCAGCGCTTCCAGCCTCTGCTGCTATCACTGAGGTTATTAATGGTCATCTCATAAAGGTTCTGATGTTCATGCACTTGTGCAAATCATCTGGATCCACTGCTGGCAGCTCTTGTGTAATCACCGACCAATGATGTCCCCAATATGCTTGTTGGAGACAAGTCCGGAGACGCTGCAGCCACGGGAGCAGGTTTTGGCCATGCAGGCAGCTCATAGTAGTGTGAGGTACATAAGGCATGGAGTTGTTGTGTTTGAAAATGGATCTTGGGACACTTTGGATAAATGGTGGCACCGCTGGCTACATGACCAAAAGAATGTAACATCAAACTGTTTGTGCACCTGGAATAAAGATTAGTGGGTGTAACCATGTGCCTCCCCAGGCCTGTGTTCCTGTACTGTAATGTAATCAGGCCTAGGTCCACCTCACTTGTACTGCATCTAGTGAGGGATTCTGTCTTTGTTCTTCTCAGCATGGGGCTCATCCAATACACAAACCTGTAAGACAGAATGGAGTTGTAGCTTCTGGAAACTTCTCAATGTAGCCACATGTTAAAAGTTGGTGTGAACCTCCCCCATCGATGGGCTGATCCCAGAACACAGGACAATAGACTCATGTTTTTGGCCGAGTCAGTTATGTGGTGACCTGAGAAGGACTTGGATCTTATGCTGAGGTGAGATCCCTGTGACCATGCGTATTGTTAGAAGCTGCCATATGCAACTGTGTTGTTTCCCTCATCTACTGGATCCATTGAACTCATCCAAGGACTATTTCTATTCTTCCCTGGCGTCAGAATACCGGGTGGCGCCCCTGATCGGCACCCTTTGTTTATCGGCCTGGTGTCTCTTCCTGCTCTGTCGCATACCCCGTCACAAACTGGTGGCAGTGGCAGGATCAGAGCAGAAGGAATGGAGGACAGTGGCCCATCAACGTCTGGAATCAGAACCTCAGAATACAGGAACTGGACTGTCGGGAGCCTACAAACAAAGGCCCGTGAATTAGGAGTCTGTTACAAAAGACTGACCAAGGAGCAACTAATTAAGGCTTTGGAAGGAGCTTGCCTGCAAGATGACACTGAAGAAGGATTCCCACAGCAAAGGGAGGAAAGACAGGAGCTGCAGATAAATTCCCAAAAAATTCAGTGGGTTGTGTGGTACGAGGAGGAGATGGCATTGCTTGGCGATTAGGTCACCATAGAATATAAGATGGAGGCCATTCGTAGAGCTCAAGAGAGGGCATTGCTGGAGAGACAGCTCGCTGTGGAAGCAGCTGGAAGCCCTAGACAGACTGAATCCACAGCATCCACCATGAGAGAATTCCCCAGAGTGTCCCGCAAGGACTTTAAGCCATTTAATGAGGCTGCAGGTGACATTGAGGGCTTCTTCCAGGACTTCGAACATCAATGTCGATTATTGGAAGTACCGGAAAGGGAGCGAGTCAGACATCTGGTGGGGCTCTTAGGGGGTGGAGCTGCCGAAGCCTACAGAGCTATGGACCCCTGGCGGAACTGTGAGTATGGGGATGTAAAAGAGGCCAGTCTAGAACATTATGCCGTAACCCAGACACTTATAGGACTCAGTTCCACTCCTTAGCCTGTGATGGAGAAGTGACTTTCAAGATGTATGCCCACAGGCTCAAACAAGTATATCATCGCTGGCTGGAGGGAGAGGGGGCCTTAATTTGGGCATCCTAAAAGAGCAGTTCTACACCAAATACCCCTCTGAGATCCGGGAATGGGTGCGTGAGAGGAAACCAGCGACATTGAAACGAGCTACTGCTCTAGCTGATGAGGTTCTCACCATCAAGCCTCAGTGGAAAAATTTACTGGTGGATGGAGTAAAAACTACCAGCATCCCACCCCTGTGGTGCCTTGTCCTTCAATCCCCAAAGTTTTCTGCCCCACTAGACAACCACCTCGTGGTGATAACCATGTGCATCACCTTCCAAAAAGTCCTGCCTCCTCCTCTGAAATGCGACAAGGAGAGAAAGTAGTAGAGTGCAGGTGTTATGGATGTGGGCATCCCGGGCATCTGCAGGCCACGTGCCCAGCTATACAGTGGAGAAATCGGTCTCAACTCCAACAACCACCTCATGCACCTTCACATGGATATCAGCCTTCAGGTTCCCTTACCTCCATCCCAAGAGTGCACATGGGAAGGAGTGCAATACAGTGCAGATGTTACTGATGTGGGCAGCCTGGGCATCTACAAGACACCTGCTCTCAGTATCAATGGAGGAATGACCCTGCACCAATTCGGCCTAACAATTATTTACAGCCAAATACAATGGAGGAAGAGGTGCCACCCCTACAAATTGAATTACCTAATGGCTCAGAAATCCATCTTTTTTCTTAATTTTTTTTTATAGCGCCAACGTATTCCGCAGAGCTTTACAGTTTTGCAAACTTTATCATCACTGTCCCTGATAGGGCTCATAATCTGAATTCCCTATCAGTATGTCTTTGGAATGTGGGAGGAAACGGAGAACCCGGAGGAAACCCACGCAAATACGGGGAGAACATACAAAAAAGATGTTGTCCTTGGTGGGATTTGAACCGAGTACTCCAGCGCTGCAATGCTATCCACTGAGCCACTGTGCAGTGCTAACCACTGAGCCACTGTGCAGTGCTAGCCACTGAGCCACTGTGCTGCCACAGGTGAGTGTGAACGAGCATCACATGCTGGAAACAAAGTTGTTTACCCACAATTTTAGAAAGGTGCCAACAATTTGTCTGGTCCATTTTAGATGTTTTGTGTGAAATTATGTCCAATTTGCCTTTTTTTCTCTATTTTTTATGTTGTTTCAATACACACAAAGGACATAAACCTGTATATAACAAAACGTGGGGAACTGCAATAATTTACTGGGAGAAACACTTCATTTTCTGGAACAATCTGAAGAGCGCCAACACTTTATTTTAATAAATACTTTATATTAGCCATTCTCTAATCACCAAAATTATTGCCTATAAGAAGGGAACCATTACACAAATCAGATAGAGGTGCAGAAACTAAAACTGTTCTTTATTTTATTTTTTAAAGCATGGGAAGGATGGCACCATACCCATTACCACATTGACCTTCAGAAACCCCAGCGCTGATCTCTTACAATACTATATAGCAACGCAAACGATTAGTGCCAGGCAGTAAAGATGTATATCTTAGTACCGTGTTAGCCAGTAGGCATTACATAGTATGTTTGAGGGTTTAAGTAGAAAATATCAACAATCATAATAGCCCTTTAAGAAAGCGTATAGTTACACTTTCAACAACATACCTTGGACTTTAATACGGACCGATTGTCAAACAAATGCATAGGAAGAGAAGGGGGAAGGTAATGAAACCAGAAACAATCACAGGGTCCAACGATTGTGAGAAAATATAAAATTGCAAGGCAAGGATATGTGTGAACAGACACGTAAGCTGACATACAAACTGCAAGGGGCCACAGGACCACAAGGAGATCCTCACAAATAATTAGATATAGGAAAAAGTATGGCGGTACAATCCAAAACATAGGTAACTGATTATCTAAAGTGTAGCATCAGGTAAATCTGGATCCAAAAGAGTAATTCAGATACCCAGTAGCATCCTAAGTATCAAAGAAGACCTACATAATATTCATTATGGGGATTAATAGATAATGACAAAGCATCCTTAGGCGCTACAATCAGCATATCATGCCGGCCCCATGTGATCCAGCGCCCAAGGTCCCTGGTCATGACGGTGGGCAGGCGCGGTGGAGGCCGGAGGGACGCATGTGCCGTAGGAAAGCTGCGCGTGCGCAATACACAATATGAAAATGCGCCATGATAGATACTGGCAACGCCAGGAAGGGATGTATATACCCACAGAGTGAAATAGAAGCAGAGTCCTATGTGTTGTATATTGGAAATTGAGCATCAGGTAAATAAAATATCACGTATACCACTATAGTGCACCATTATACTGAAATGACCAAAGATATGGTGAAAGACATTATACAAAGTCTAATGCATTACAAACTTCAAGATGCAAATCCATATAAAGTAACAGTGATGTAGAATCATAGAATAGCCACCTTTTGCTTTGATGACTGCTTTGCACACTCTTGGCATTCTCTTGATGAGCTTCAAGAGGTCGTCACCGGGAATGGTTTTCACTTCACAGGTGTGCCCTGTCAGGTTTAATAAGTGGGATTTCTGGCCTTATAAATGGGGTTGGGACCATCAGTTGTGTTGTGCAGAAGTCTGGTGGATACACAGCTGATAGTCCTACTGAATAGACTGTTAGAATGTGTATTATGGCAAGAAAAAAGCAGCTAAGTAAAGAAAAACGAGTGGCCATCATTACTGTAAGAAATGAAGGTCAGTCAGTCCGAAAAATTGGGAAAACTTTGAAAGTGTCTCCAAGTGCAGTTGCAAAAACCATGAAGTGCTACAAAGAAACTGGCTCACATGAGGACCGCCCCAGGAAAGGAAGACCAAGAGTCACCTCTGCTTCTGAGGATAAGTTTATCCGAGTCACCAGCCTCAGAAATCGCAGGTTTACAGCAGCTCAGATTAGAGACCAGGTCAATGCCACACAGAGTTCTAGCAGCAGACACATCTCTACAACAACTGTTAAGAGGAGACTTTGTGCAGCAGGCCTTCATGGTAAAATAGCTGCTAGGAAACCACTGCAACAAGCAGAAGAGACTTGTTTGTGCTTAAGAACACAAGGAATGGACATTAGACCAGTGGAAATCTGTGCTTTGGTCTGAGGAGTCCAAATTTGAGATCTTTGGTTCCAACCACCCTGTCTTTGTGCGACGCAGAAAAGGTGAATGGATGGACTCTACATGCCTGGTTCCCACCGTGAAGCATGGAGGAGGAGGTGTGATGAGTGGGGGGGCTTTGCTGGTGACACTGTTGGGGATTTATTCAGAATTGAAGGCATAGTGAACCAGCATGGCTACCACAGCATCTTGCAGCGCATGCTATTCCATCCGGTTTACGTTTAGTTGGACCATCATTTATTTTTCAACAGGACAATGACCCCAAACACCTCCAGTCTGTGTAAGGGCTATTTGACCAAGAAGGAGAGTGTTGGGGTGCTACGCCAGATGACCTGGCCTCCACAGTCACCAGACCTGAACCCAATCGAGATGGTTTGGGTGAGCTGGACGCAGAGTGACGGCAAAAGGGCCAACAAGTGCTAGCATCTCTGGGAACTCCTTCAAGACTGTTGGAAGGCCATTCCCGGTGACTACCTCTTGAAGCTCATCAAGAGAATGCCAAGAGTGTGCAAAGCAGTCATCAAAGCAAAAGGTGAAGAACCTAGAATATAAGACATATTTTCAGTTGTTTCACACTTTTTTGTAAAGTGTAATGTATAATTTCCACATGTGTTAATTCATAGTTTTGATGCCTTCAGTGTGATTCTACAATTATCATAGTCATGAAAATACAGAAAAATCTTTGAATGAGAAGGTGTGTCCAAACTTTTGGTCTGTACTGTACATAGATGCATGATAAGAATATTATATATATATATATATAAGTCTGTTTTTCAGGGTATACCTGATGAAGATCAGTGAGACGGAAACATCAAAAATGTGTTTTTACATAATTCTTAGAGTGAATAAACTGCAATTAATAGAGTGCCAAATTCCATTTCTTTGTTTTATTTTTACTTTTGTCATGGACACATGCAGTCTCCTTATTTTTTATGAGCTCTTGGAGGATTGATATTAGAGACTTCTGAACTCCATATCTCATAGCAGAGATGTGTGTACAAGAAGTATTCCTTGGGTGATGGTCTTTCACTGGTAATGTACAAGTTTTTATAGGTTATTGCTCTCCTCCATGTCTGAATGGGCGGCTGCTGTTTTGGTCTGGGCTGTTTGTCACAGTATGATATTGTAATGTGCCCTGTCCAGGCTTCATCTATTTCATATTTCTGCAGAATCAGTTGTTTTTGCAGTGTCATCGTGTTTCTTCGTAAGACAAGGTTATGATTTGTCTCCTTTCTGGTCCATTTATCTCGAAGGCAGTATTAGATGGAGTGAACTGACTGTATCCAGGATAGAAAGAGATGAAACAAAAAATCCACCTTCAGTATCTTCGTGCAATTATCAGAATATCTTACATTGAAATCAACACATATATCCCAGACAGAAAAGATTCTGACAATATGGCCTGAGGGCCAGTGATGGATAGACAGAAAGATGTCCTGAGGACCAGTTATGGACAGTCAGAAAGATGGCATGAGAACCAATGGTGGACAGTCAGAAAAATTGCCTGAAGACCAGTTAAGGACAGTCAGAAAGATGGCTTGAGGGCCAGTGATTGACAGTCAGAAAGATGTCCTGAGGACCAGTTAAGGACAGTCAGAAAGATGGCTTGAGGGCCAGTGATGGACAGTCAGAAAGATGTCCTGAGGACCAGTTATGGACAGTCAGAAAGATGGCCTGAGGGCCAGTGATGGACAGTCAGAAAGATGGCCTGAGAACCAGTGGTGGACAGTCAGAAAGATTGCCTGAGGACCAGTGATGGACAGTCAGAAATATGGCCTGAAGACCAGTTATGGACAGTCAGAAAGATGGCCTGAGGGCCAATGATGGACAGTCAGAAAGATGGCATGAGAACCAGTGATGGACAGTCAGAAAGATGGCCTGAGGGCCAGTGGTGGACAGTCAGAAAGATGGCCTGAGAACCAGTGAGAGACAGTGAGACAATTTGAATTGAAGACCAGTGATAGATGGTTGAATAGGCGGCGTCAAGACCCCTCATGCACAGTTAGGCAGTGTAACCTGAAGACCACTGATGGACAGTGGAACCTGTGGACCTGTTATGGACAGTCAGACAATGTGACGTAACGACGAGTCATGGACCAAGGTTATGATTTGTCTCCTTTCTGGTCCATTTATCTCGAAGGCAGTATTAGATGGAGTGAACTGACTGTATCCAGGATAGAAAGAGATGAAACAAAAAATCCACCTTCAGTATCTTCGTACAATTATCAGAATATCTTACATTGAAATCAACACATATATCCCAGACAGAAAAGATTCTGACAATATGGCCTGAGGGCCAGTGATGGATAGACAGAAAGATGTCCTGAGGACCAGTTATGGACAGTCAGAAAGATGGCCTGAGGGCCAATGATGGACAGTCAGAAAGATGTCATGAGAACCAATGGTGGACAGTCAGAAAAATTGCCTGAAGACCAGTTAAGGACAGTCAGAAAGATGGCTTGAGGGCCAGTGGTGGACAGTCAGAAAGATTGCCTGAGGGCCAGTGATGGACAGTCAGAAAGATGGCTTGAGGGCCAGTGATTGACAGTCAGAAAGATGTCCTGAGGACCAGTTAAGGACAGTCAGAAAGATGGCTTGAGGGCCAGTGATGGACAGTCAGAAAGATGTCCTGAGGACCAGTTATGGACAGTCAGAAAGATGGCCTGAGGGCCAGTGATGGACAGTCAGAAAGATGGCCTGAGAACCAGTGGTGGACAGTCAGAAAGATTGCCTGAGGACCAGTGATGGACAGTCAGAAATATGGCTGAAGACCAGTTATGGACAGTCAGAAAGATGGCCTGAGGGCCAATGATGGACAGTCAGAAAGATGGCATGAGAACCAATGGTGGACAGTCAGAAAGATTGCCTGAAGACCAGTTAAGGACAGTCAGAAAGATGGCCTGAGGGCCAGTGATGGACAGTCAGAAAGATGGCCTGAGGGCCAGTGATGGACAGTCAGAAAGATGGCCTGAGGGCCAGTGGTGGACAGTCAGAAAGATGGCCTGAGAACCAGTGAGAGACAGTGAGACAATTTGAATTGAAGACCAGTGATAGATGGTTGAATAGGCGGCGTCAAGACCCCTCATGCACAGTTAGGCAGTGTAACCTGAAGACCACTGATGGACAGTGGAACCTGTGGACCTGTTATGGACAGTCAGACAATGTGACGTAACGACGAGTCATGGACCATGGAACACAAGGCCTGAGCACCAGTGATAAGCAGTTAGTTAGGGGGTCTGTGGAACAGTGATGGACAGTTGCACAGACAGCCATTAGATTAGTGAGAAACAGTCAGACATTGTGACCTGAGGACAGATGATGGACAGTTAGACAGGAGTATTCAAAAGGAAAAGAATAGAAGTGCTGACTTCATCAATATAATGTAGTGTAAATGTACTGAACATGAATTCCATATAAAGCTACAGTGCACACCACAATAAATACCGAGAGGTCAAGAAAGATTCATGTAATCGCCCTGGGAATGAGAGTTTGTGTAAGAAGTGTCAGTAATTGTACCATGTGGGTGTAGTAAATTAAACGCTCATACCCCGTTTTTGAGTATATAATCATTATTTGGTGCATGAGAATCACACGAGTTGGCGTGAACTCATACAGTGTTATGAAGTCCATAGGCACACCTCATTATAAGCTGCACAAGATTCGATGACGCCAAAGTGGCAAGGTAAGAGGTAGAATAATAGTAGCGTGCAGAGTGCATGCGCCAAAGAATTTCAATGTTGGGATCAATAACACTTACCCATGGTAGTATGCAAGTGCACAAATAGAATTCCCAGGGGAGCCCCCGACGCACGTTTCGCATTAGCTTTTTCAACAGGGATCTGACCATGATAGCATGTCTGCCCTTTTATACCTTGAGCTGAAAATGGCAGGTCTGGCGGCACATGCGGCATGCGGCCCAAACCGGAAGTAGTCATCGCATACCAGGCGTCTCTGCGAGGGCGCAAGTCAGGGAGAAAGCTCCCAATGACGTCACGGACATGCACACTGACAGTTCAGAGGCCGGATGCAATGCAGCGGTATGTGTAGTCGCATGGTGCATGCTCACATAGACAGCCATTTTTTTGAGCACCATAGAAGTTCGCCATTTTGAGAAGAACACATAGTATCTCCATAATGCCTATCACAACCATGACAGTGAAAATTGCGGAGCACAATGATTACAGGTAGGGTACAAGAAAAAAAGGAGGAACTAATTCCTAACACAAATACTTAGTCATCCATGGTACAGAGTACATAAATATAAAACATAATAAATATGCAAGTGAATACAAATGGTAACAGACAATAAGCATGTCCATTGTCACTATGCCGTGGTGAAGTGGATCTTGTAATAACTCATGGTAGCTGATAGGGAGGGAGATGATGTCATATCATGTAAAGGTCTTCAAAAAAATGGCTGCCGATGTGTGCATGCACCATGCGACCACACATACTGCTGCATCGCATCCGGCCTCTGAACTGTCAGTGCACATGTCCGTGACGTCATTAAATAGTTACAAAAACAGCGTGGAGACCCCTCTATTCTTGATAACCATACCGAGTGTTGCAGCCCGCAGCTGTCAGTTAAGCCTGGCTGGTTATCAAAAATACAGGAGAACCCATGTCAATTCGTCATTTTTTTTAAATTATTTATTTGTATTGCAATTGATGGGTTATTTGATGCCACTTTTCATGGTGCCTGACTCTAATTTTAGCTGTTTTGGCAGCTCCCCCCAGAAGGTGTTGTCTATGCGTTTAGTTTTCTGTTATGTTTCGGTAGCTGAGGAGTGCAGGCAAAAAAGGCAATACACCAGAGCAGTTGGAATCTATGAGATTGCAGTACCCTGACTAACCACAACAACTAGAGGCAGCCGTGGACCGTTCCTACGTTGGTCCTAGACGCCTCGTCACAGCCTGAGAAACTAACTACACCTAAAGATAGATATAGGAAAGCTATCTGCCCCGGAGCAGAACCCCAAAGATAATAGAAAGCCCCCAAACATGTAATGGCGGTTAGACAAGAAGAAATACTGACACAGACAGAAAATAGTATGAGCAAACGCTGGGGCCCAAACTATCTAAATAGAAAAGGATAGGAAGGGTACTTACTGCAATCCCAGAAAACCCTGAAAAGCACCAACTCTACTAATTTCAAAAACACCTGAGATCACACGACCTCTACCACCTAAATTAGTTCTCTGGTGTAACAAAATCAAAACAGCAGCCACTGAAAAAACTGGAAAAAGCAAAAGTACAAACATCAGTGGCTGAACTAAACTGAGAGGGCAAAAGCCCCCGGAGGGGACCCTGAAGGCCCCCACAGAAGTGCAGGACAAAATGCAAAAATCAAGCACAAAAACAAAAAGAAGAAAATGTCTTATCTGTTAGCAGGAGATGCAGACACGACACAGCAGGCTACAAGGGAAACAGGAATCAAGGATTGAGACCAGAACAATTGATCACCGGCAACCCTGATGGGAAGGTGACTCCCTTATATAAGACCAGTCAGTAACACCTGATTCCCAATCCTCACAATCTTCACAATCTTCACTGGACAGACCAGTACCGCTTGTAACCACCAGAGGGAGCCTCTGCTCAGAACTCATATCAAGCCCATTCACAACAGTTTTCCCTCCCATTTAAGTCAATGGGATTTGGGTATGTTGTTGAACTGTTCTGTGAACAGGGAGGTAAAGAGTTAAACAGGGGAATAGTCAGTTCAAATGCAAATAACATGGGGGGTAAAGGAGTAGTAGAAATAATAATGGAAGTTCTTTTTGAGACATCTTATCCTGTCAGTAGATCCTCAGAGCCGTGGATGTTGCAGAGCGGGTGATGGCACCAACAACGGCTGGCGCGACGCTTGGCTGACGAGGTCCTACAGGCAATGATGATCCGTCTTTCGGCGACAGAGGCTGGCGTCTGTTACCGTTCACTGAGTCCTTAGTCCATATACTGTTTCCGGATACAAAGATTGGTCCGGGCCCCTAAGCTATCCCCCGGACAACAGAGGAGACTGCCCCGACAGTTCCGGAACCGGCGCAGAGCAGGTCCCCTCAGCACGGTCCTCCTTCTTACAACTATGCGGCTGTCCTACCCACTTGCCACACTGTCCTTTTCTGAGTCTTTATTCTAACAGTATGTAGTAACTGGAGACTACTCCTCCCATCCAGGACAACTGCCACAATGACGCAGGCCTGAACCTCTTTACATTGTGTATGCCCCAGTTATGGATAGAGAAGAGTCACGTTCTTGGACTCTAATTAGGTCTTTGAGTACTTCATTTTTAAGTCGGAGTGCAGCCCCCTGGGTCACGTTCATGGGTTATATGGTCCATTTTCCTTGTGACCAGTTCAGATGCCTGTATTATAGCTTTGCAGCAAATACACCTGCCATGAGCAACATGATAAACTGACCCTATTTATCTGGGACTTCTGCGGATGCAGTGATGGGCAGCCGAGATAATCACAATGTCCCGTTTGTCCCCTGCCGCAAGGAAACATCTAGTGAAGGACAAGTGAGGCAGCTGCTGTCCTCATCTTACACCCAAGGAGTAAAGTACCTGGGAAATCTCATCCCTGGAGATGGGGGTCTACTTAGCCTCTGTGCCCACCCGACAGATCATTACATTCACATGACGAACCTCCTCCAATGTCAATGTCTCATTTCACCTGGAAATACAGAATGTGCTGGAATCATCATTGTATTCCTAGAGCTTCAAATGAACCGTATAATAGCAAGGCCAAGAAAATGATTGCAGCCATTAAAAGTTATCAGCCAAAGAATATGCAAAACAAATGCAATTGTGACCCCATCCAGGAGGATTCCTGATGTCAGACTATCAGTCTTGTCAAGGTGAAGCGTGATTTCTGTCAGAAACACAGATCTCATCCATGGGGAGGCAGGAACGCAGACTAGGCTGATGTGTGATCCTCACCAGTTCTCTCTCATTCTGCCTCACAAGCAACTTGTCCAGAATCAAGAGCTCTGCTCGCAACAACGGGTTAATCTGCCGATATAAATGTGATTCTATTATTACATTATAAGATTGTAATAGGTCAAGGAAAGACCATAATAACGGTTAAGGATCCCGATAGGGACAAAGTAAGAGGCCATGACTACAACTGTATGACTAAGCGGCACAACCTTTAAGATAAGGCCGCAAAATGAATCCTTTCCCAACCTCTTACCTAAAATAAAGCACCACTGCATGATGTTGGATGTAATATGGCCACAGCACTAATTAAAATAACAATAAATAACATAAAAATCCCAATAATATATAGTGTAACCCCTTAAAGAAGGAGGGGGGCGTGGAATTTCAATTTTCCATATTGCAGCAACAGCTCCTGCACATCGGCTTGAGGGCACCCAGCTGCATGTTGCCCACACCAGATGTCCCACTGAGACCTAAGCCCAGTAGGGACCCACTTATAACTTTAAGTAAGTGTAGGAAGAAGGACCGGACCGTGGAACTTGCTCTGCGCTGGGTCCGGAACTGTCGGGGCTGTCACCTCTGTTGCCGGGGGAAAGCTTAGGGGACTGGACAAACCCTTGCACCAGGAAGCAGGGGTCGTGGCTAAGCTGCAGCAGCCCCAGCGAGCGCAGAAGCAGTCAGACTTGGTGGGAAGAGACAGCACGCAGAAGGGAGAAGTGAGCGCTCCGTCCCTCGGGTACAGTGGCAGCGCAAGCCCCCGCCCGAGCGTCCCCGCTGACATCCTCTGAGACTGTGAGCATAGACCGGACTTGTGCCAGTTCATCCCAGCAGGGCAAGCTGACAAACGCTCCAGGCCCATTAGTGTTGTGCGCATGCCGCCTAAAAGAGACCTGGTGAGTGACCGTGAACTGTTGCCTGACTCCATGGCCTATCTTTACCGAGCCACGTTGGGCTCAGAGTTTGCTGTGACCTGCACTCCTTCGGCCACATCAACATATGGACTGAGGACACTGCAGAAGGTACCAGAGACTAACCGCTGCCACCTGGAGCCAGATCATTGTCTACGGGACCGCACCGGATCGTCGTCTATAGGACAACACCAGATCAACCTCATGCTGGCCGCCGCTGGCGCCATCACCTGCTTCGTGGACCCTATTGCCTGAAGACTGCCTGTTTGGATAAGTTACACTTTACAGAACTGTGTTGTAACCACGTTTGTTCCCTCTTTAACCCATCATATACTTTTCAACTGCCCATTTTCCGCCGTTTAACTAATTACCTCCCTGCGTGGAGTATACCCCTGTCAATTAAAGTATTAACCCTTGCTCTGTCTCCTGTCTGTTGCTGCATCCTGCAATCTGCTCACACTATGACATTGCACCACATGGGGTCACCTGTCCCTGTACTGGGTTCTCCCCATCCTTAAGTGCAATCCACCACCTTCCAAGACCCCCCTCTGTTTCCACCACAAAAAGCAGGTATGACTCCGTATGTATGCATAAGAATGCCCTAACACACAGATTAACCATCCGCTGGAAAGTGGCAGGGGCTTTCTTCATGCCAAATGGCATCACTGTAGACTTGTACAGTCTGAATGAGGTGATAAAAGCATAGCGTGTTAGAACCCTCTTGTTAGGTTTTGTTTCAGTTTGCTGTCACATGACCTTTTTACCCTATTTAGTCTGGCTCCGCCCTTCTGGCTTTGCTGGACTTCATTGTATTATCTACTCTTAAGCTAGCCGGGTGCTTAGGTGCCTTACTCTGTCAGTTTTGCTTGATCTTAGGATCTCTTAGTATTTGTTTTCTGTTTTATTTTCCCTGCTACAATTTCTGTTAGGAGGTGTCCACCTTTTCACCCAGTCCCTAGATCTTGTAGGGATTCCTCCCTCGCAACTATAGGTCTTCGTTCAGACTAGCTGAGGACTTTAGCGGGTCTGGTCGCAGGATCAGGTTCCCCGTTACATCGTAGGGATCCAGCTCAGTCCTATTGTAGGGACAGAATTCCCACCTTTCCTTAGTGCTTGTAGCAGATCATAACAGTAAGTCCAGCCCAAAGAAAAAAAAAATCTCTAAGGAAAGATTTTCTGTTTTCCATCATGGTGTCGGTTCGGGATTTGGCTGAACGCCTGCAGGGTCTCTCTCTGGAGGTGGCTGAAATCCAGCAACACGTGAGTAGTTGTTCTGGAGCACATTTCGTGGAGCCAAAGGTACGTTTGCCTGATTTATTTTTTGGTGAACAACAAGATTTTTTTTCTTTTAAAAATGCTTGCTTGTTGTATTTCCGTTTGAGACCCAGATCCTCTGGTGAGGAATCACAGCGCATAGGGTTCATAATGTCACTTTTGCGCTAAGAACCTCAGGACTGGGCCTTTTCTCTGCAGCCTAGTGATCCATGCTTTATATCAGTGGATAGTTTTTTTTCTGCTTTGGGGTTATTGTATGACGATCCGGATCGTGTTTCATCAGCTGAGACAGAATTGAGACGTTTGAGACAGGGATCAGGTAATGTGGAAAAATATTGTACTCACTTCCGAAGGTGGTCCACACAGGTGGGCTGGAACGATTCAGCTTTGAAAAGTTTATTTCTTGCAGGGTTAAGTGAAAGGGTTAAAGATTTGCTGATTGCTTATCCTATACCTGGTAACTTGCAAGAGGCTATGCAATTAGCCATACGAGTGGATAGGAGACTGCGTGCAAGGGTTAATGAGAGTAAATCTGCCTTGTCAGCTCCAAGTTTGGAGAAGGAATGTACTGACATTGCAGAGCCGATGGAAATTGGAGCAATGACACTTCACTCTCGGGAAAAAGAACACAGATTTGCTCAAGGTTTGTGTTTCTACTGTGGTAAATCTGAGCATTTCATTAAGAACTGTGCGCTTCGAATGAATAAAGAGAAAAAAAAAATGAGGTCAGTTTCGCCCGTATAGCTTGTTTAAACAATAAAGGTGTCTTTCTTTCTGCTACCACTGCTGGTGAGGAGGAATTAATGGAGTTTCGGGTATTTGTGGATTGTGGTTCAACTCTCAATGTGATTGATGGGAAATTTTTGGAAAAACTAAAATTAAAACCCAAACTTCTGTCTTCCCCTACTAATGTGGTGTCTGTGGATGGTTCTCACTTGAAAAATGTTACTCACCATATCTGTGAATTTCCTCTTACTATTAATGGTGTTCATCAAGAGAATTTGGATTTGGTAGTTTTGAATAATTTGCCCTCACCGGTGATTTTGGGGTTACCCTGGTTAAAATTGCACAATCCAGTACTGGATTGGTCTACCAATGAAATTAAGTCCTGGAGTCCTAAGTGTTATGACAAGTGTTGTAACGGGCGTATTGCTGCTGTAGTTAAGGGGGAGTTACCTGTACCTATTCAGGATTTTTGGAAAGTTTTTTCTGATAAGGAATCGCAGGTATTGCCTCCTCATAGAGATTATGATTGTGCGATTGAATTTGTCCCTGGAGCGACTCTTCCTAAAAGTCGTTTATTTAATTTGACTATTCCTGAGAGAAAGGCTTTGGAGGAATACATACAGACAAGCTTGGCCGCCGGTCACATTAGGCCTTTCAAATCTCCTGTGGCGGTTGGATTTTTTTTTGTTAAAAAAAAGGACGGCGGTTTACGGCCTTGTCTAGACTTTCGTGAGATTAATAAGATTACTGTACGCAATCCTTACCCACTGCCATTGATTCCTGATTTGTTTAATCAGTTAGTGGGGGCCAAGTGGTTCTCGAAAATTGATCTTCGAGGGGCATACAATTTGTTGCGCATGAAGGAGGGGGATGAATGGAAGACTGCGTTTAACACTCCACTGGGTCATTTTGAGAATCTGGTCATGCCTTTTGGGCTTTCCAGTGCTCCGGCATTTTTTCAGAATCTTATTAATGACATCCTTAGACCTTTGATCGGCAGAAGTGTGGTTGTGTATTTAGATGACATTTTGATTTATTCACCGGATCTGGAGTCTCATTGGAGGAGTGTGCGTGAAGTATTACAGTTACTGAGTGATAATTCACTTTTTGCAAAACTAGAAAAATGTGAGTTTGCTGTACAGAGACTTAGTTTTTTGGGCTACATTGTCTCCAGTGAAGGTTTTGAGATGGACCCAGTGATAGTGCAAGCTGTGCAGGATTGGCCTAGACCTATTGGTGTGAAATCAATACAGAGGTTTTTGGGGTTCGCCAATTATTATAGAAAATTCATAAAAGATTTTTCTGTGATTGCCAAACCTCTGACCGATCTCACCAGGAAAGGTGCTGATGCGGTTCAGTGGACTACTGAGGCCATTGAGGCTTTTGTGTTGCTAAAGGAGAGGTTCAGCTCTGCTCCCATCCTTACGCAGCCTGATGTGACTAAACCATTTTTGGTTGAGGTTGATGCTTCTTCTGTGGGGGTCGGCGCGGTGTTGTCTCAGGAAAAGACGGATGGAGTACATCCCTGTGCTTTTTTTTCAAAGAAATTTTCTGAGTCTGAACTAAATTATGATATCGGTAATCGGGAATTGTTGGCAATTAAACTCGCATTTGAACACTGGCGTCATTTTTTGGAGGGAGCGGAATTTCCCATTCAAGTCTTCACCGATCATAAAAATCTGATCTACCTTGATGCTGCCAAACGCTTGAATGCCCGTCAGGCTAGGTGGGCACTGTTTTTCTCACGGTTTAATTTTACCGTTACTTACATCCCAGGTACTAAAAATGTTAAAGCTGATGCTTTGTCTCGCAGCTTTTCTCCTATGGTGGGTACTGAGGAGGAGGAGGAAAACATCTTACAAGAGGGGGTTGTTATTGCTGTTTTGGACTCCGTGTTGCAGGATGAGATTCTTAAAGCACAGGAGAATGCCCCATCTAACACGCCGCATGGGAGGTTGTTTGTGCCTGGTACCCTGAGGAGAGATTTGTTTGTTGAATGTCATGACTCTCGCTTGGCAGGTCATCCTGGAATCTCTGAGACCAAGAGACTTGTGGGTCGCAGTTTTTGGTGGCCAGGATGGCAGAAGGAAGTCATTAAGTGGGTACGTCAATGCAATGTGTGTGCTAGATCTAAGTCTTCTCATACTCCTGCTGCGGGGTTGCTTTGCCCTCTGGAGGTTCCTAGTGCACCTTGGACACATTTGGCTATGGACTTTATTACTGACCTTCCCCCTCTGAGGGTTTCACTGTCATCTGGGTGGTCGTGGACCGTTTTTAGCAAGATGTGTCACTTGGTTCCTTTCATCAAACTGCCCTGCGCTAAGACTCTCGCTAAGGCCTTTGTCAAGGAAATAGTCAGACTACATGGTGTTCCTACTGACATTGTTTCTGATAGGGGACCTCAGTTTGTGGCTCGTTTTTGGCGCGCCTTTTGTGACAGGTTGGGAGTTCATTTGTCGTTTTCATCCGGATATCATCCTGAGTCTAATGGCCAGACAGAAAGGAAAAACCAGGATGTTGAGCAGTTTTTGCGTTGTTTTGTGACTGATAATCAAGAGGGGTGGTCTGAGTTTCTGCCACTTGCTGAGTTTGCTCTTAACAACCATACATCCGCTTCTGCTGGTTGTTCGCCTTTTTTTTGTTGTACTGGGAGACATCCGTCTTTTGGGTCATTTTCCAAGTTGGGATCGGCTGTACCTGAAGAGGAGAATTTTTCTGGTGTTTTGGAGAGAGTTTGGACTGGTGTGCGTGGTAATCTTCAGGAGGCTAACAAAGATCCAAAGTGTATTTTGATAGAAAACGACAAGAGGTTTTGTTTGCTATTGGTGACATGGTTTGGTTGTCCTCTAAGAATCTGCGCTTGAGGATTCCGTCTAAGAAATTGGGTCCCAAGTTTGTAGGGCCCTTTAAGGTGCTTCAGGTTATTAACCAATCTGCTGTTAAGTTGGAGCTTCCTACCTCCTGGAAAATTAATCCGGTGTTTCATGTTTCTCTCTTGAAAAAAGCTGAGGTATCAGATGGAGACGTCTCGGCCACTGTTCCCTGGTGGTGGAGGACGGGCAATATGAGATTTCCCGCAACCTAAATTCTAGACGGTATAGAGGGAGTTTACAGTACCTCGTCGCTTGGAAGGGTTATGGACCCGAGGATAACTCATGGGTGAGGGCGGATGATGTTTCTGCGTCTAGACTTGTCAGAGCGTTTCACAAGAGATTTCCGGATAAGCCTAAGTCATAGGGGATCCGGAGGATCCTCTTTGAAGGGAGGGTACTGTTATAACCCTCTTGTCAGATTTTGTTTCAGTTTGCTGTCACATGACCTTTTTTCCCTATTTAGTCTGGCTCCGCCCTTCTGGCTTTGCTGGACTTCATTGTATTATCTACTCTTAAGCTAGCCGGGTGCTTAGGTGCCTTACTCTGTCAGTTTTGCTTGAACTTAGGATCTCTTAGTATTTGTTTTCTGTTTTATTTTCCCTGCTACAATTTCTGTTAGGAGGTGTCCACCTTTTCACCCAGTCCCTAGATCTTGTAGGGATTCCTCCCTCGCAACTATAGGTCTTCGTTCAGACTAGCTGAGGACTTTAGCGGGTCTGGTCGCAGGATCAGGTTCCCCGTTACATCGTAGGGATCCAGCTCAGTCCTATTGTAGGGACAGAATTCCCACCTTTCCTTAGTGCTTGTAGCAGATCATAACATAGCGTTCCCATGCCTTGCAGGTCAGGGGTATTTGCTAATATCCCCATCTTAGATCAATGATGGTCAGGTACTTGTCCCCGGCCAACTGATCAAGCAGGTCATCGATTAGCGACATTGGTTGACCATGACAGCTTTTAGCCCCCTGTAGTCCACGCAGAACAGAGTTGTCCGGTCCTTCTTTTGGAAGAGGACTACATGTGAGGCCAAAGCTCCGCTGGATGGTTGGATGACCCCAAGCTTCAGTATCTTGTCAGTCTCCTGGCATATGTGCTGCTGCACCTTAAGGGAGATTCAATATGCTTCCTTTCTGGCTTGTTGCAGAACAAATGCCGAAAGGGATGTAGGGTTGCTCACAGCTGAGACCATTGGTCCAACAAAGCTGGTTGCAAACCCTTGTCTGGCCGAGCATATCTGGGAGGGTCTCTGCCTCTCCATCTTGCAGGCTGAATATGGGGAGGGCACAGGCCTCCCGCTCTTGATATGCCTTCATCATGCTCATGTGAAAGGCCTTCCGCCATCCCCAGGTGTGGTGTGGTCCAGTATGACCAAGTAGATTATGATGTTGAGCTGCTGGTGCAAGAGTTACAGGCCTTCCCAGACCTAAAGCTTGTCCTGGGATATGGGAACCGGTACCCACAACTTTTCAACCACCTGGTAGTTCCTCTCACAAGAATTCTGGTCATACCATTGCTTCTGGTTAGGCCTGGGCTCGTGTCATATTATCGTGCACCACCTGCAACAAGGCCTGCATCTTGTCCACGAAGCGCACAGCATACTCAATGACAGACTCTCCAGGGGTGGCTAACTCTCTTTCCCAGACCTCTTTCACCAGAGCCAGGGGCCACGCACACGTTGTCCATACAGGAGCTCAAAGGGGGAGAACCCAGCTGAGGCCTGTGGAACCAGTAGGCAAATAGCCGATGTGGGAGGTGCCGCTCCCAGTTGCACCCATGGGAGTCGACCAACATCTTAAGCATCTGCTTCAGGGTACCATGAAACCATTTACATAGTCTATTGGTCTGTGGGTGGTATGGGCTGGTAACCAGATGTTGCACCTGTATCTACTTACAGAGGGACTCCATCAGCTGCAACATGAATTGGATATCCCAGTTGATGAGCATTTCCTGGTGAAAACCCACTACGGAGAAAATGTACAATAAGGCGGTGACCACCTTGACAGCCTAAATGGACGACAAGGCTACAGCTTTTGGGTATTGGGTGGCATAGTCTAGTACCGTCAGTGCGTACCATTTCCTGGAGCTGCTGGTAGTGGCCATCAGGCCAACCAAATCTACAGCCACCCTCCTGAAAGGCTCTTCAATGATGGGCAGAATTACCAGTGGGGCTTTGGAGAGGCACCTGCCTTCTCCACCCTCTGACAGGTGTCGCAAGAATGACAGTAGACAACCACATAGGCCCCCATCGTTGTCTAGTAGAAATGCTAGCCTAGCCTGGCCTTAGTCTTAGTGATCCCTAGATATCCAGCCATTGGAATCTTGTGTGCAATCCACAACAATTCCGTCCTGAACGGATAGAGTACCACCAATTGTCGGTCCCCAGGCCATGACTCCAGTGAACCCTGCTGGACCGTTACCCATTACAGCTGTCCTTGGTCCCAGACAACCTGCTCGAGGTCTGAGTCAGAGAAAGGCTGCGCCGCCTGCTTCTTGAGAGCCTTCAGGCTGTCGTCAGATTCCAATGCAGCCTGAAACCCTAACTGGACGTGGTCAGAATAGACAAGACCACCACGTCTTCTGTCATTTCCTTGGGACCTGTCTCCTGGCCTCCATCTAACCCGGCAGTCATTTGGTCGGAAAGCCCCAATATTACCACTGCACTTGACAGTGGCAACGGCTGCTGCAACTGTGGGTAGTACCTGCTTCTCCTCTGCTTCCGACCAAGTCACCATTCTGGACTGACTAAATTGGTCCTCTGACAGGCTGGTTGTGGAGGAACCCAGCAATGAAACCTTACCATTGAACCCTATCTCTTCTGGGACAGTCCTGCCCTCAATTGCAAGCTCCCTCTCTACAGCTGCCTGCCCTGAGTCCGTCCCTCTCATGTCAACCTCACAGGACAACTGATTCCAGCACACTGACTGGCCACACTCTAAGGCATTATTGAAGCTTGCTTGATTGATCTCCCCCTCCCCGAGGTGAGAGGGACACAGTACATCACCCGCACCCATATCCCCATCAGAAGACATGTTAATGACATTGACATCAACAGGAGCGGACATTACATTTTTGTCTGAAGGATCAGACCTTTGGGGTTTAGTGGCCACATACTGGGACACTAGCCACCTCAAGTCCATCCCAAGCAAAACACTCACCGGAATATTCAATGTTACCCCCACCTCCCGCACTCCCCTCCTGGCGGCCCAGTCCATATACACCATAGCGACTGTCAGCACCCATTCGACACCTCCAATCCCAGAGATGGCAAGGGTTTTCCCGGGTACCAAATTCTTTGGGGACACCAGCTCAGGCCGAACAAGAGTCATCTCAGTGCCTGTGTCCCATAGTCGCAGGGCCATGGCATGGGGAATAGCAGCGGTGGCGAACCTATGGCACACGTGCCAAAGAGGGCACGCACGCCATTTCCTCAGCCCGCTCACCATCTCCCTCATTACTAGCGCAGCAGCTACTCTCCTCTGCACGAGCACCCGCCCATCATTCTGCGAACGTGATAAGGATGAGGGGGGCGGTGCGAGTAATGAGGGGGATAGTGCGTGGGCTGAGGAGAGTGGCAGCGCTAGTGCTGAGGAGATGGCGCGTGTGCCCACAGGTAGGACTGTGATATATGGAGAGACCAGATCAGCATTGGAACGGGCAGAAGTGAATTTTTTTTTTAAATATGAGGCCATTATACTGTATGGAGCACTACATATGGCCATTATACAGTATGGAGCATTATATGGGGCCATTATACAGTATGCAGCATCATGTAGGGCCATTATACAGTATGGAGAATCATGTGGGGCCATTGTACTGTATAGAACACTATGTGAGGCCATTATACTGTATGGAGCACTATGTGCGCTCATTATACAGTATGGAGCACTACATATGGCCATTATACAGTATGGAGCATCATATGGAGCCATTATACAGTATGCAGCATCATGTAGGGCCATTATACAGTATGGAGCACTGTATGGGGCCATTATACAGTATGGAGAATCGTGTGGGGCCATTGTACTGTATAGAACACTATGTGGGGTGTGATGAACGGGCACACGGTCCGCCACACGGTAGCCCGGGGTATCACGGCTTGTAATCCCACTGCTGCCACCAATATGTGATGAAACGGTGCACACACACGACGGCTGCTGCCGTCCGACCCAGTAAACTGCAGGGATTTATAATTATCCCACTTCCACTTAGGAACTTGCAGCTCTCTGGCGCCCCCCTTACCCTCAGGTCAGTCAGGGAACTGCACCTAGGATAATCAGTCGCCAGACGGGTCACTTGGATGTGTGCTGGCTATTGGGCACGCTGCAGTGAGGGAATTATAATTACTCCGAGACGCAGCCGGGTAATACACTTAGGCTAAGTTCACACGTTGCGGAATTGCCGCGGAAATTTCCGCGGCAATCCCGCACTTCTCCCGCAGGAAATACGCACGTATTTTTTATGCTGATTCCCGCCAGAATAATAGCGTTTTGCAAGCGTAATTAGCTTGCAGAATGCTAGCGTTTTCCTAGCGATCTGTAGCATCGCTTGGAAAACTGATTGACAGGTTGGTCACACGAGTCAAACATAATGTTTGACACGTGTGACCAACTTTTTACTATTGATGCCGCCTATGCCGCATCAATAGTAAAAAGATCTAATGTAAAAATAATTAAAAAAATAATAAATAATGATATTCTCACCTTCCGGCGGCCCCCGCAGCCTTCCCGCCTCTCAGCGACGCTCCCGGCAACTCGCGGTCCCAAGGATGCATTGCGACAAATCACACCGATGACGTGCATCTCGCGAGACCGCTATGCCATCTGGGTGATTCTCGCAAAGGACTCTTGGGACCGGAAGTTGCCGGGAGCGTCGCTGAAGGCGGGAAGGCTGCGGGGGCCGCGGGAAGGCTGCGGGGGCCGCCGGAAGGTGAGAATATCATTATTTTTTATTTTAATTATTGTTTTACCAGGGATATAGTACCCAGGGCCTGGAGGAGAGTCTCCTCTGCTCCAGACCCTGGGTACCATCCGCACATGAACCGCTTACATTGCGCATAGTGGGCATAGCCACATGCGGAAAGTAAGCGGTTCAATGCATTCCTATGGCGGCGGAATCACCGCGGTTACGCTAAATTAATGAACATGTTGCTTTTTTTTCCGCTAAGCGTTTTTTTCGCGGAAAAAAACGCAACATGTGTACAAAACATGCGGAATCAATTAAAACGTATAGAATGCTTAATGCTTGCGTTTTGTTCGCGGTTTAACCGCGGAAAATAGCGGAAAAACCGCGAAAAAAACGCAATTATTCCTGATCGTGTGCACTTAGCCTTATAATACCCGCTCCGTCACTGCCAACGCCACCCATATGTCAACACTTTACACCCCCTTCTTTTAAGCTGCCACCAGCTACGGTTTTTATTACTGAACAATTTATCAAGAGGATCCGTAGCAACCCCAAAACAGTAGCGTAGTGCTTCAGGCACGTGCAAATTCGTTTATAGAGCAGGAGAAACAAACTAATAAATTTATAGGTTTATTCCTTAAAAAGACAGGCAATGCTTATACAATATAAAAAAGATGGAACAAACTGAGACAATATCCTTATGTACAAATGCAGTTATAAAATAAAATAGGATTAAGAATGAAAATCACTCACATGGTTGTTAGATCATTTACAGGCAAGCCAGGCTGGGGAAGGAGCCACACGTCATAGTTCATTTGCAGATCTCTTAGTCAGGACATCACAGCAAGGACAGAGAAAAGGGGGGGCTCACTGCCAGACTTATACCTGGGGCTGCTGACCTCACGAAAAGGGGAGGGTTTTTCTGGCCACCTCCCAGGGACAGAAGTGTATGATTTGAGCTCTGAAAGTCATAAGGACCATAACTCGTCCTGTGAGCCTAGCAGAATAACGGCAGACCTATCAATGATCTTACTTTAAAATGACAGTTCAAATGAGTCCAAACTTGGCTGAGCTAGTCCATGGGGAATCCGAGAATTCCATTTCTCGGGTTCTGTTGGAGTTACTGGTTCACCAGTACCACGGGGACGATGCCTATGGACACAGGTTTCAAAACAGTAACTTTCGTGTTTCTAGCGAATGCTCCCACCGTGTTATTAACCAAAAAAGAATGAATTCTCCAAAATGGCTATAGGAAGAAAGCACATGTGCAGACAATGGAGGACCCCTGCGGTGAAGCGGCAAAACTTCCAGCACTGGTAGCTCAGGTTACACTGAGCTTGACTGCAGGTTGGGAGGGGGGAAGGGAAGCGTGAGCTGCAGAGAAAAGGAGGGAGGGGTAACTTTGCCCTGTGCTTGCAAACGGTGGGGGTTGTAGTACTATGGGGAAAGTTCTGGAAACCGCACAAGAAATGAAGCTTACAGTATCATGACACCTCCCCCCCTTAGAGGGCGCTACGGAGGCATGACCTCTCGGTAATCCGCCATGCGCACCTCAGCGGGTTCGCCACGTCGGGACAACCCATCAGCATTCCCATGATCACTGCCTTTCTTGTGTTGTACGGCAAAATCATACTGCTGCAGGGCAAGGCTCCAACCTACCATTGGTTCCGGACACTGTGTGCAGCCAGCTCAGAGGGTTGTGGTCGGTGACCACCTTGAAGGTGCGCCCGTACAGGTAGGGCTGCAAGCGTTGCAGTGCCCAGACCATGGCCAGGCACTCCTTCTCGATGGTGGAGTATGCCACTTCCCTTGGCAGAAGTTTCCGGCTCAGGTACAACACGGGGTGCTCCTGGTCCCCCGAATCAACCTGGCTGAGTACAGCACCGAGGCCAAATTCGCTGGCGTCAGTCTGTACCAGGAAGGGCCGACTGCTGTCGACGGCTCTCAACACCGGAGAGCTGCACAGGGCTGTTTTCAAAGCTCGGAATGCCGCCTCACAGCCATCTGTCCAGCTGACTGTTTGGGGTAGACCGCCCTTGGTGAGGTCCATCAAGGGTTTTGCAATGGCGCTATAGTTCGGTACGAAACGCCTATAGTACCCTGCAGTGCCCAGGAAGGACTTCACCTGCTTTTTGGTCCTGGGGGTGGGCCAGGACACGATCGCGTCCACTTTCTCGGGCTCTGGACTCATGGAACCCCCACCTACCCGGTGCCCCAGGTAGTGGACCTCCCTCATGCCCATCTGGCATTTTCCCGGCTTGATGGTCAGACCTGCCTAGTGAATACGCTTGAGCACCTCCTGGAGATGCTGAAGGTGTTCCTCCCAGGTGGAACTGAAGACGGCAATGTCGTCCAGGTACGCCACAGCGTACTCCTCCAGTCCCTGAAGCAGGTGGTTGACCATCCGCTGGAAAGTGGCAGGGGCATTCTTCATGCCGAAAGGCATGACCGTGGACTCGTACAGTCCAAAAGGGGTGATAAAGGCGGATTTCTCCTGCGCCTCAGGGCTCAGGGGAATCTGCCAGTAGCCCCGGCTTAAATCCATGATGGATATGTACTTGGCATTCGCCAACCGCTCCAGCAGATCCTCGATGCGTGGCATTGGGTGCGCATCAGAGGTAGTGATGGCGTTGAGCCCCCTGTAGTCCACGCAGAACCGGGTGGTCCGATCCTTTTTGGGCACGAGAACTACAGGTGAGGCCCACGCGCTTTTGGACGGCCGGATCACCCCCAGCTGCAACATCTCATGGATCTCCTGGCGCATAATCTGCTGCACCTCCTCAGAGATCCTATAAGGTGTCCGCCGTAATGGGGCATGATCCCCGGTGTCCACCTCGTGGACTGCCAACTTGGTCCTTCCGGGTCGGTTCGTGAACTCGGCCCGGAAGGGTTCCAGAGTGGTCAGCAACTGCAACCGCTGGGAGACGGTTAGCGAGGCATTTACCTCCATGTCCTCAATGGACCCATTGGCCTGGGCTTGGGCCAGCATGTCCAGGAGGGGATCCTCTTCCCCGTCCTCTGGCAGATTGCAGACCGGTAGGACGCAGGCTTCACGTTCGTGATGGGCCTTCATCATGTTGACGTGAAAGGCCTTGCGCCTACCCCGAGTGTGGTCAAGCATGACCACGTAGGTGGCTGGGTTGAGCTGTTGGTGCACGACGTACGGGCCTTCCCAGGCTGCCTGAAGCTTATCCTTTGGTACGGGGACCAGCACCCACACCTTTTGACCCACCTGGTAGGTCCGCTCCCGGGCGTTCTGGTCGTACCAGTGCTTCTGGTCAGCCTGAGCCTGCGTCATGTTGTCATGCACCAACTGCGTCAAGGTCTGCATCTTGTCGCGGAAGCGCATGACATAATCCACGATGGACACTTCCGTGGGGTTTGGCTCATCTTCCCAGGATTCTCTTATCAACCCAAGGGGTCCCCGGACTCGCCTACCATACAGGAGCTCGAAGGGGGAGAACCCCGTCGAGGCCTGCGGGACTTCTCTGTAGGCAAATAGCAGGTGTGGGAGGTACCGCTCCCAATCGCGTCCCTGGGTCTCAACCAGCATGCGGAGCATCTGTTTGAGGGTACCGTTAAAGCGCTCACACAAACCATTGGTCTGTGGGTGATACGCACTCGATACCATAAGCGTCACCTGCATTTTGCTGCAGAGAGCCTTCATTAGGCGAGACATAAATTGGGTCCCTTGATCGGTAAGCATCTCCCTGGGAAATCCTACCCGTGAAAAGATGGTCACCAGTGCATCCGCCACCTTATCTGCCCTAGTTGAGGACAGAGCTACTGCCTCCGGGTACCGGGTAGCGTAGTCTACCACAGTAAGGATGTATTGCTTTCCAGAGCTGCTGGGGACGGCCAGCGGGCCCACAATGTCCACCGCGATCCTCTGGAAAGGCTCCTCTATCACTGGCAACGGGATCAGGGGAGCCTTAAGAGCAGGCCCCGCCTTCCCCACTCTTTGACAGATGATACAGGAGCGGCAGTAGTTAGTCACATCTGTCCCCATCTTGGGCCAATAGAAGTGTTGAGACAGCCGTGCCTTAGTTTTGCTGATCCCCAAGTGTCCAGCGAGTGGAATTTCATGGGCAATCCTTAACAACTCACCTCGGAACTGGTGCGGGACGACCAGCTGTTTTTCCCTCAACCACTCCTTTTGGGAATCTCCGGGTACTGTCTCCCGGTACAACCTTCCTCGTTCCCAGAACACCCTCTCCTTATCAGTCACGGAGGTGGGAGTCTCGGCGAGGTGCCTCAAGTTCTCCAGGCTCGCATCTGAGTGCAGAGCGGCCTGGAACTCCTGGCTGGAGGCAGCCAGAAGGGACGTCAGGGTTCCTTCCTCACTGGGACCCTCTGGGACCGGCTCTGGGTCCAATTCTGGTTCAGTCTCTCCTGTAGCGGAAGAGGGTCCAGATGGTAGGGCGCTACCTGCGATCCGGGCACTCCGACTGCGGGTGACAGCAGCTACATATGCCGTCTCCCCGGGGGTTTCTATAGACCCATCAGCCTGCGCTGCTATGGGCTCTACCTCCCCATCCACCCCCAACACTTCAGGAGCAGTGCTACTTATGGGCCAGTTACCTTCCTCGGTGGCACTGGTCAGTGTCATGGCGTCACCTTCCTCCCGGTTCCCATGCACCTCCCCATTTCCTTGAGCACTGTCGCTTGCTCCTGCTAGGGGTTCCTCAGCCGTCTCACTCCGCAGAGCGACGGGACTGAACGCTCCTGTACCTGTGGACACATCTACCACTTCAGAGAAAGGGTTAACAGATTCAGATGGCACAGATACATCACTATCAACATCATTCCTAGGGAAAGAAAGGTTATCAGTTGCATCATCACTTCGCAAAGCATTAGCAGGTAACACAATCAGTTTCCCATCATCATCAACATCATGGTTAACGTTAACCTTATCATCAGATTGGGAAGGGGTGTCAGGGACATAGTACGCCACCATCCTCCCCAGATCAGTCCCCAATAAAACATCAGCGGGCAGGTTTTCGGACACCCCCACTTCCTTCACCCCGCTCCCGGCACCCCAGTCAATGAAAACTCGGGCTATCGGCAAGGGGTAGTGGACGCCCCCAATCCCTGTGACAGTTAAGGTTTTCCCCGGAATCAACTCTTCAGGGGCCGCCAGTTCGGGTCGGATGAGGGTTCGTTCAGCCCCGGTGTCCTTGAGGCCTGTAGCAAGACGGGCCCCCACGCGGACGGGCTGCACGTTGTCATCAACCCTCCCCACCACACCACCCACCAAAAGAACAGAGGCGTTGGGCCTGGAGGCCTTGGCTGGGGGGTTCTTCTGCCTCTCCGGACAGGTGGCGCTGATGTGTCCAGTCCTGTTACAGGAGAAACACTGGCGGGGGTCTGATGTAGGCCGGGCGCTGGCAAAGGGGATAGTGCCTCCAGAGGGACGGCTGGCAGGGGCACTGGGGTTGGTTGCAGGCTTACCCCCTCCCCAGCGGGTGGTGACGGGCTTCCGCACCTCGGGTTTCCGGTTGGCCTCATAGCTGTCGGCGATCCGTGCTGTTCTGACCGCGTCCTCCGGTTCTCGGTCCAGGATGAACTGTCGGACCTCAGCTGGGCACAGATGCAGGAACTGGTCTTTGATCATCAGGTCCCTCAGCTTCTCAAAGGTGTCAACTGACAGTCCATGGATCCACTGGTCAAAGTGGTTCCTGAGTCCTTGCACCACATCGCTATAACTGTCGTGTGGGCCACGTTGGAGGTTCCGGAACTTCTGTCGGTATACCTCAGGGGTTAGCTGGTACTTGGCGATCAGGGCCTGCTTGATGGCCTGATAGTTGTCATCTTGATCCGGCGTGAGTGAAGCAAACGCCTCCAGAGCTTTGCCCTTTAGCCCGGGGGTCAAGTACCTGGCCCATTGGTCGGCAGGCAGCTGGTACTGTCTGCAGACTTTCTCAAAGGCCCGCAGAAAAGTGTCCAAGTCTCCGTCCTTTTCCATCACGGGAAAGTGCTCCGGCCGGGGCTTGGGACTCTGAGCGCTGCTGGGCACACTGCTCTGGGCTGTGGAGGGCATTGTCCCTTGTCTGAGCAGCTCCAGTTCATGGGCTCTCTGAGCTTCCCGCTCGGCTCTCTCAGCCTCCCGCTCGGCTCTCTCGGCCTCTCGCTGGGCTCTCTCGGCCTCTCGCTGGGCTTGGCGCTCGGCTATCTCAGCCTCTCGCTGTTTGGCCTCTCGCTGGTCGGCTCTCTCTTGAGCTTTCTGGATCAGCTTCAGGCGTTCTTCATGGTCGTCAGTGGAGAGTCCCTCCAGGGCCGCCTGCAGGTAAGGGTCCATCCCGCCCTGGGTGTAAGCAGTCAGGGTTGGGCCTCTGCTCCTGCGGCACCAACTTGGCTTGGGCCGGCTCCTGCGCCCTCCTCGCTCTGAGCGTGGTCCCGTGCCATCAGGGCCTGGATCACTTCGGCCTTGGTTTGGGCCATGGGGACAATCTCCCTCCACTCGCACATGGCAAGAAGAGCTTCCTTGCTATTCCGATTATACCAGTCGTATCCCCTCGTAGCCATGGTTGCCAAATAAAAGATAGGATAGAAAAACAAAGAGAAGGGGGGGTAACCGCAAGTACACACAATTGTCTCAGGACTAATAAACACTGAGTCTGTTCTCCAAAACTTTAGATGCAGGGTCGCTGAAGAACCGTGCAAGTTTTTTAGTGAATGGAATGATTGCTCAAACCAGATCACTAATCCCACCGCTGCCACCAATATGTGATGAACGGGCACACGGTCCGCCACACGGTAGCCCGGGGTATCACGGCTTGTGATCCCACTGCTGCCACCAATATGTGATGAAACGGTGCACACACACGACGGCTGCTGCCGTCCGACCCAGTAAACTGCAGGGATTTATAATTATCCCACTTCCACTTAGGAACTTGCAGCTCTCTGGCGCCCCCTTACCCTCAGGTCAGTCAGGGAACTGCACCTAGGATAATCAGTCGCCAGACGGGTCACTTGGATGTGTGCTGGCTATTGGGCACGCTGCAGTGAGGGAATTATAATTACTCCGAGACGCAGCCGGGTAATACACTTATAATACCCGCTCCGTCACTGCCAACGCCACCCCATATGTCAACACTTTACACCCCCTTCTTTTAAGCTGCCACCAGCTACGGTTTTTCTTACTGAACAATTTATCAAGAGGATCCGTAGCAACCCCAAAACAGTAGCGTAGTGCTTCAGGCACGTGCAAATTCGTTTATAGAGCAGGAGAAACAAACTAATAAATTTATAGGTTTATTCCTTAAAAAGACAGGCAATGCTTATATAATATAAAAAAGATGGAACAAACTGAGACAATATCGTTATGTACAAATGCAGTTATAAAATAAAATAGGATTAAGAATGAAAATCACTCACATGGTTGTTAGATCATTTACAGGCAAGCCAGGCTGGGGAAGGAGCCACACGTCATAGTTCATTTGCAGATAATAGAAAATGAACTCGGCACTCAACTTTAGTATAGTGAGAATAAAGATTTTTATTCACAGTAGTAACACGAAACGTTTCGGTCCTATATCATGGACCTTCATCAGTCACTACATTTATAAAAACAGAAGAAAAAAATTATATTAACAAAATAAAGTATGTACAATCAAAATTTTGGTCAATAGTAAAGGTAGAGAGTAGTTGTATACAATGCTTCAGGAGATTTAGGGAGCAATCATAGGTCAGAGTTGTATCAGAGGTATCACAAAGGCAGAAAGAATATATATGGTGAGGACATACCAGATACTACTGGGAAGGGGGTTGATCCACATAGGGAAGAAAGAAAGGGCTGGATATAGCTGTAGGTGAAAATAAGATAAACGTAAGTGCCGATATACTTTTATGTATAAGTAGATTTTGTGCCTATGCCTGTAGATGTGACATACCCTGTATTGGTGGGGTGAGATGAGGAAGAGGACAATGCCTCTATTGCACTAGTAACCTGTAGAAACAGCGCAAAACATAGATACCATAAATATCACAACTATCAATGTGATGGTGAAGCGGTGGAGCCGCTATACTTGTCTGTGACTGACCTGTTGTGAAGGAGTCCGGTAGTGAGGATAGGTCTCTGCATTGGACGCGGTGTCCACCGCTAGTCTGAGTGCAGAGAAAGCTAGAAAGCAGCATGTATATGAGAGGAAGAGGCGGGACTATAGTGTCAGTCAAACAGAGCATTAGACAGGAAGTGAGGTGGCAGGAAGTTAATGGACATGCGTTCCAAGTGAATACTAGGTAACCAGAGGCCGTCCTACAGGTGGGAGGAGTAAAGGAGCAGCGTGCTGATGGAGATGTGCCCAACAGGATGACGTGGCAGCATTATAGTATTTAATACAAGCGGCTCTAAAGTGAATGAAAGAGAGGCATGTTAGTACAAGCATAAAGGAGTTTACAGCAATAAACATTGTGATCTTATACATTAGCTTAAAGCGATATACATAACAGGCTTGCAGCATCAGTATGCGTCAAAAGGGGCATAACAGTAATATGAGTACTGATTTAGTACATTATCATAAGACAGTATGGAAGACAAATCTGCAGGCAACAAGGAATAATAAATAACCACCTAACAGAGATCAAAGCAGCATGTGGTAAATGACAGGTGATGTGTAAACATCTGTATGCATCATTTATAAAGTAAAAGGGTGTCACAGCAAAATTCATATTGGTATAGTGCGTTATCAGAAGACAGTATGGGAAAATGGGAGCACGGATTATTAAATAAATAAACACCTGGCTGAGATCAACATATCATGTGGTTTATGGCAAGTGATGTATAAAAAAGGGGGGGTGGGGGAATTATAGCCTCAGTGGTCATATGCAGAATTACATGAAGGAGAGTAAATCGTATTCACGATTAAGACCCTTAGGTGATAGAGTGTCTAGGGTGTGTATCCAATACGCCTCTCTCCTTTTCAATTGACGTATGCGGTCGCCTCCTCGTCGTGAATGTGGTATTTGTTCCAAAACTTGGTATTTTAATTGGGCTATGGTATGTCCCATTGTGATGAAGTGGTGTGGGATGGGGAGTAAGGTATTCTTACATCTTATGGTTGATTTGTGTTTTGAAATGCGTTGTTTTACAGGTTGACTAGTTTCCCCAACATATAATAACCCACAAGGACACTTAATCACGTATATCACAAAGGCCGTGTCGCAAGTAAAGAAACCACGGACTCTAAATGTTTTTCCCGTATATGGGTGATGGATGGTTTCTCCTCTGAGTACGTTATTACATTGAGTGCATCCCAGACATGGGAAAGTGCCCGTTCTTGGTTTTTTCAGGAATTGTTGTGTAGTTCCTGATTTTTTAGGGCCTAAGTCAGCTCTGATCAATGCATCCCTTAGGTTGGGTGCACGGCGGAAGCATGGGAGAAAAGGTCTAGAGAATTCTTTAATGTCCGGGTGCGCAGTCTGGAGGAGCGGCCAATGTTGGCGAATGGATTTGTGCAATATATACGCATAGGGGTGGTAATGGTGTACGAAAGCAATTCTGCCCCCATATCTTGTTTATTGCGAGTGACCGTAGTTCTGGAACGATCCAGGACCCCTTGTGGATAGCCCCTCTCTCTAAATTTTGAATTCATTTCTGAGAGGCGGGTTTCCTGAGTGGTATGATCGGAGACGATCTTTTTGACCCGATAGAATTGGGATGTCGGAATGGATTTCTTCATGGCGACTGGATGGAAGCTATTAAAATGAAGTAAGCTGTTACGATCTGTCGGTTTGACATATAGATCAGTGGATAAACAGCCACTGGAATCCTTTATAATCACAGTGTCTAGGAAATTGATCCTGGAGTGGTCGTGTGAGATGGTAAAGCTGAGTCCGGGCCAAGAGCAATTCAGAAATTGATGAAAGAGTGCTAAGGACTCGAACGTGCCCCCCCATATGCAGAAGACATCGTCTATGTAACGTTTCCAGACAATGGCGTTGTTCTTGAATAGAGGGTTTGTGTAGATCAATGTCTCCTCAAAATGGGCCATGTAGCAATTTGCATATGGGGGTGCTACGTTCGAGCCCATTGCGGTCCCACGTATCTGCAGGTAGAAATCATCCTGGAACATAAAGTAGTTGTGTTTAAGTACGATGGTTAACAGATCCAGACAGAGAGCGATCTCTGCTGGATTAAAGTCCGATTTTTCAAGTAAGCGTTGGACAGACCGTATACCGTTCTCATGAGGTATGGAAGTGTAGAGGTCTTTTACGTCAAATGTGACTAATAGGGAATTAGCTGGAACTTGATTGATGGAACGGATCATGTCCAGAAACGCTCCAGTGTCCAAAATGAATGATTTGCTAGTTTTGATTAGAGGAGTGAAGATTTTTTCTAGATAAATTGCCAATGGTGAGAAAATGGAGTCCGAGGCGGCCACGATTGGCCTGCCAGGGGGTTGCTGGAGGTTCTTATGGATTTTGGGGAGTATGTAGAATACAGGGATGATCGGATTATGAGAGATTAGAAACTCATGAGTTTTACTGTCCAGGATGCCTGCATCACAATGTTGTCTTAGTGTGTCGCTAATGCGGGTCCGTATATCATTGGTGGGATCACGCGGTAATTTCTGATAAATAGTGATGTTGTCGAGTTGCCGGAGTGCCTCAGAGATGTAATATGAGCGGTCCATCACGACAATTGCACCCCCTTTATCCGCAGGTTTTATGATGATATTTTTATCATCTTGTAAGGATTTAAGGGCATGATGATCAGTAGCCGTGAGGTTATGTGGGTAGTGTAATTTGCCTTTTTCCATGTCAGATTTAAGACCATGGAAAGAGGAATAAATGAAATCAATAAAGGTCTCAAGAGCATTCGATCCGGGGGAGGTCTGAAGAGGCTCTTTGTTCTCAGGCCCAGATTAGTGGCTGAGAGTCGTCCCGGTTCTCCCGGAGACTGTATAGGTCTAGGTGCGGGAGGTTGAGAAAAATACACCCGTAGTCGTAGGGAACGAAAAAACCTTTGAAGGTCCATTTCAAGTTCAAATGTCCTATATTTGTAAGAGGGGCAGAAGGAAAGTCCTTTTTGGAGGACATAATATTCTGCGATACTCAAAGTCCTGGATGAGATGTTAATGACGAGTGGGCACATACCTGGGAACGAGTTGTCCGTATTTGATTCAGATTGTCCCTTCGGTCTGTGCCCCCGTCTGGTCCTCTTCGTCTTGTTTGGCGTCTGCGTGGGCCTAAAAAAGGAATAGGAGCAGAAGAAAGGCCACCTCTGTCCTGTTCTGAGCCGGAGGTAGAGGCATCGGTTGAAGATCTTTGACCTGGACGATAGGAAGGTCGCCATGAAGAGGGTCTCTCTCGCCACTTGTAGACACGATCTAGGTTATAGTCCTCTAGATCTCGGGCAAATTTCTGGCGCTTGCGATCCTCTATGTCCTTTCTGTGTTGAATTATGTTGTTATTTATCTGTGATTTTAAGGAGGAGATTTCCTCTGGTGTCCCCGTGGAAGACAGTTGTGCCTCGATGGAGCCAACTTGCTCGGTGCTGGTAGCTATGGCCTTTTGCAAGTTCTCTACGGTTAAAAGCATGAGGTCGAAAGAGCACTTGTTAAGTATTTGTTCATATTTTTGACAATATTCAGTGGAGTCAGAGAAGAGGGTGGGACGAAGGGGTACTCGTAGGCCCCGTGGAATTCTCTGAACTCTAATATATTCAGTGAGAGTGGCACAGTGCAATTCTAGGTTTGTGCGGTGGCGTAATTCTCTCTCTAAATCGCGTCCACGGGTCTCCCGAGGGGGAGCCTTGAGGAAATCACTTGAAAGGGTGGTCTGAGCTAGGATTCTCGATGTCTCATCAGCATTATACGAAAAAGTGAGAGAGGATAGTGACATGACCAAAGATGGCGTGCTACACGTATGGGTATATCATATGAAAAAATAACCGTGTGCACAACCAAGAAGGTGCCAGAGTAGGTTCCCAAACCGTATCTAATAGAAAATGAACTCGGCACTCAACTTTAGTATAGTGAGAATAAAGATTTTTATTCACAGTAGTAACACGAAACGTTTCGGTCCTATATCATGGACCTTCATCAGTCACTACATTTATAAAAACAGAAGAAAAAAATTATATTAACAAAATAAAGTATGTACAATCAAAATTTTGGTCAATAGTAAAGGTAGAGAGTAGTTGTATACAATGCTTCAGGAGATTTAGGGAGCAATCATAGGTCAGAGTTGTATCAGAGGTATCACAAAGGCAGAAAGAATATATATGGTGAGGACATACCAGATACTACTGGGAAGGGGGTTGATCCACATAGGGAAGAAAGAAAGGGCTGGATATAGCTGTAGGTGAAAATAAGATAAACGTAAGTGCCGATATACTTTTATGTATAAGTAGATTTTGTGCCTATGCCTGTAGATGTGACATACCCTGTATTGGTGGGGTGAGATGAGGAAGAGGACAATGCCTCTATTGCACTAGTAACCTGTAGAAACAGCGCAAAACATAGATACCATAAATATCACAACTATCAATGTGATGGTGAAGCGGTGGAGCCGCTATACTTGTCTGTGACTGACCTGTTGTGAAGGAGTCCGGTAGTGAGGATAGGTCTCTGCATTGGACGCGGTGTCCACCGCTAGTCTGAGTGCAGAGAAAGCTAGAAAGCAGCATGTATATGAGAGGAAGAGGCGGGACTATAGTGTCAGTCTAACAGAGCATTAGACAGGAAGTGAGGTGGCAGGAAGTTAATGGACATGTGTTCCAAGTGAATACTAGGTAACCAGAGGCCGTCCTACAGGTGGGAGGAGTAAAGGAGCGGCGTGCTGATGGAGATGTGCCCAACAGGATGACGTGGCAGCATTATAGTATTTAATACAAGCGGCTCTAAAGTGAATGAAAGAGAGGCATGTTAGTACAAGCATAAAGGAGTTTACAGCAATAAACATTGTGATCTTATACATTAGCTTAAAGCGATATACATAACAGGCTTGCAGCATCAGTATGCGTCAAAAGGGGCATAACAGTAATATGAGTACTGATTTAGTACATTATCATAAGACAGTATGGAAGACAAATCTGCAGGCAACAAGGAATAATAAATAACCACCTAACAGAGATCAAAGCAGCATGTGGTAAATGACAGGTGATGTGTAAACATCTGTATGCATCATTTATAAAGTAAAAGGGTGTCACAGCAAAATTATATTGGTATAGTGCGTTATCAGAAGACAGTATGGGAAAATGGGAGCACGGATTATTAAATAAATAAACACCTGGCTGAGATCAACATATCATGTGGTTTATGGCAAGTGATGTATAAAAAAGGGGGGGTGGGGGAATAATAGCCTCAGTGGTCATATGCAGAATTACATGAAGGAGAGTAAATCGTATTCACGATTAAGACCCTTAGGTGATAGAGTGTCTAGGGTGTGTATCCAATACGCCTCTCTCCTTTTCAATTGACGTATGCGGTCGCCTCCTCGTCGTGAATGTGGTATTTGTTCCAAAACTTGGTATTTTAATTGGGCTATGGTATGTCCCATTGTGATGAAGTGGTGTGGGATGGGGAGTAAGGTATTCTTACATCTTATGGTTGATTTGTGTTTTGAAATGCGTTGTTTTACAGGTTGACTAGTTTCCCCAACATATAATAACCCACAAGGACACTTAATCACGTATATCACAAAGGCCGTGTCGCAAGTAAAGAAACCACGGACTCTAAATGTTTTTCCCGTATATGGGTGATGGATGGTTTCTCCTCTGAGTACGTTATTACATTGAGTGCATCCCAGACATGGGAAAGTGCCCGTTCTTGGTTTTTTCAGGAATTGTTGTGTAGTTCCTGATTTTTTAGGGCCTAAGTCAGCTCTGATCAATGCATCCCTTAGGTTGGGTGCACGGCGGAAGCATGGGAGAAAAGGTCTAGAGAATTCTTTAATGTCCGGGTGCGCAGTCTGGAGGAGCGGCCAATGTTGGCGAATGGATTTGTGCAATATATACGCATAGGGGTGGTAATGGTGTACGAAAGCAATTCTGCCCCCCATATCTTGTTTATTGCGAGTGACCGTAGTTCTGGAACGATCCAGGACCCCTTGTGGATAGCCCTCTCTCTAAATTTTGAATTCATTTCTGAGAGGCGGGTTTCCTGAGTGGTATGATCGGAGACGATCTTTTTGACCCGATAGAATTGGGATGTCGGAATGGATTTCTTCATGGCGACTGGATGGAAGCTATTAAAATGAAGTAAGCTGTTACGATCTGTCGGTTTGACATATAGATCAGTGGATAAACAGCCACTGGAATCCTTTATAATCACAGTGTCTAGGAAATTGATCCTGGAGTGGTCGTGTGAGATGGTAAAGCTGAGTCCGGGCCAAGAGCAATTCAGAAATTGATGAAAGAGTGCTAAGGACTCGAACGTGCCCCCCCATATGCAGAAGACATCGTCTATGTAACGTTTCCAGACAATGGCGTTGTTCTTGAATAGAGGGTTTGTGTAGATCAATGTCTCCTCAAAATGGGCCATGTAGCAATTTGCATATGGGGGTGCTACGTTCGAGCCCATTGCGGTCCCACGTATCTGCAGGTAGAAATCATCCTGGAACATAAAGTAGTTGTGTTTAAGTACGATGGTTAACAGATCCAGACAGAGAGCGATCTCTGCTGGATTAAAGTCCGATTTTTCAAGTAAGCGTTGGACAGACCGTATACCGTTCTCATGAGGTATGGAAGTGTAGAGGTCTTTTACGTCAAATGTGACTAATAGGGAATTAGCTGGAACTTGATTGATGGAACGGATCATGTCCAGAAACGCTCCAGTGTCCAAAATGAATGATTTGCTAGTTTTGATTAGAGGAGTGAAGATTCCTGAAAAAACCAAGAACGGGCACTTTCCCATGTCTGGGATGCACTCAATGTAATAACGTACTCAGAGGAGAAACCATCCATCACCCATATACGGGAAAAACATTTAGAGTCCGTGGTTTCTTTACTTGCGACACGGCCTTCGTGATATACGTGATTAAGTGTCCTTGTGGGTTATTATATGTTGGGGAAACTAGTCAACCTGTAAAACAACGCATTTCAAAACACAAATCAACCATAAGATGTAAGAATACCTTACTCCCCATCCCACACCACTTCATCACAATGGGACATACCATAGCCCAATTAAAATACCAAGTTTTGGAACAAATACCACATTCACGACGAGGAGGCGACCGCATACGTCAATTGAAAAGGAGAGAGGCGTATTGGATACACACCCTAGACACTCTATCACCTAAGGGTCTTAATCGTGAATACGATTTACTCTCCTTCATGTAATTCTGCATATGACCACTGAGGCTATAATTCCCCCACCCCCCCTTTTTTATACATCACTTGCCATAAACCACATGATATGTTGATCTCAGCCAGGTGTTTATTTATTTAATAATCCGTGCTCCCATTTTCCCATACTGTCTTCTGATAACGCACTATACCAATATGAATTTTGCTGTGACACCCTTTTACTTTATAAATGATGCATACAGATGTTTACACATCACCTGTCATTTACCACATGCTGCTTTGATCTCTGTTAGGTGGTTATTTATTATTCCTTGTTGCCTGCAGATTTGTCTTCCATACTGTCTTATGATAATGTACTAAATCAGTACTCATATTACTGTTATGCCCCTTTTGACGCATACTGATGCTGCAAGCCTGTTATGTATATCGCTTTAAGCTAATGTATAAGATCACAATGTTTATTGCTGTAAACTCCTTTATGCTTGTACTAACATGCCTCTCTTTCATTCACTTTAGAGCCGCTTGTATTAAATACTATAATGCTGCCACGTCATCCTGTTGGGCACATCTCCATCAGCACGCTGCTCCTTTACTCCTCCCACCTGTAGGACGGCCTCTGGTTACCTAGTATTCACTTGGAACGCATGTCCATTAACTTCCTGCCACCTCACTTCCTGTCTAATGCTCTGTTTGACTGACACTATAGTCCCGCCTCTTCCTCTCATATACATGCTGCTTTCTAGCTTTCTCTGCACTCAGACTAGCGGTGGACACCGCGTCCAATGCAGAGACCTATCCTCACTACCGGACTCCTTCACAACAGGTCAGTCACAGACAAGTATAGCGGCTCCACCGCTTCACCATCACATTGATAGTTGTGATATTTATGGTATCTATGTTTTGCGCTGTTTCTACAGGTTACTAGTGCAATAGAGGCATTGTCCTCTTCCTCATCTCACCCCACCAATACAGGGTATGTCACATCTACAGGCATAGGCACAAAATCTACTTATACATAAAAGTATATCGGCACTTACGTTTATCTTATTTTCACCTACAGCTATATCCAGCCCTTTCTTTCTTCCCTATGTGGATCAACCCCCTTCCCAGTAGTATCTGGTATGTCCTCACCATATATATTCTTTCTGCCTTTGTGATACCTCTGATACAACTCTGACCTATGATTGCTCCCTAAATCTCCTGAAGCATTGTATACAACTACTCTCTACCTTTACTATTGACCAAAATTTTGATTGTACATACTTTATTTTGTTAATATAATTTTTTTCTTCTGTTTTTATAAATGTAGTGACTGATGAAGGTCCATGATATAGGACCGAAACGTTTCGTGTTACTACTGTGAATAAAAATCTTTATTCTCACTATACTAAAGTTGAGTGCCGAGTTCATTTTCTATTAGATACGGTTTGGGAACCTACTCTGGCACCTTCTTGGTTGTGCACACGGTTATTTTTTCATAGTTCATTTGCAGATCTCTTAGTCAGGACATCACAGCAAGGACAGAGAAAGGGGGGGGCTCACTGCCAGACTTATACCTGGGGCTGCTGACCTCACGAAAAGGGGAGGGTTTTTCTGGCCACCTCCCAGGGACAGAAGTGTATGATTTGAGCTCTGAAAGTCATAAGGACCATAACTCGTCCTGTGAGCCTAGCAGAATAACGGCAGACCTATCAATGATCTTACTTTAAAATGACAGTTCAAATGAGTCCAAACTTGGCTGAGCTAGTCCATGGGGAATCCGAGAATTCCATTTCTCGGGTTCTGTTGGAGTTACGGGTTCACCAGTACCACGGGACGATGCCTATGGACACAGGTTTCAAAACAGTAACTTTCGTGTTTCTAGCGAATGCTCCCACCGTGTTATTAACCAAAAAAGAATGAATTCTCCAAAATGGCTGCTATAGGAAGAAAGCACATGTGCAGACAATGGAGGACCCCTGCGGTGAAGCGGCAAAACTTCCAGCACTGGTAGCTCAGTTACACTGAGCTTGACTGCAGGTTGGGAGGGGGGAAGGGAAGCGTGAGCTGCAGAGAAAAGGAGGGAGGGGTAACTTTGCCCTGTGCTTGCAAACGGTGGGGGTTGTAGTACTATGGGGAAAGTTCTGGAAACCGCACAAGAAATGAAGCTTACAGTATCATGACATGGGGCCATTACACAGTATAGAGCACTATGTGGGGCCATTGTACAGTATGGAGCACTAGGAGGGGTTATTATACAGTATTCAGCACTATGTCCGCACATTATAAAGTATGGATCACTATGTAGAGCCATTATACTGCTTTATGGAACACTGTGTGGCCATTATTCAGTATGGAGCACCATGTGAGCCATTATACAGTATGGAGCATCATCTGGGCTATTATACAGTATGGATCACTTTTTTGGGGCCATTATACAGTATGGAGCATCATGTGGGGCCATTATACAGTATGGAGCACCATGTGGGGCCATTATACTGTATTCTGCACTATGTGAGGCCATTATACAGTATGGAGCATCATATGGAGCAATTATACAGTATGGATCACTATGTGGGGCCATTATACTGTATGGAGCACCATAATGGCCATTGTACAGTATGGAGCACCATGTGGGGCCATTATACTGCATGGAGCACTACATGGGGTCGTTATCCTGTATGGAGCACTTTGTAGGGCCATTGTACTGTATGGAGCACTATGTGGTGCCTATTATACTGTATGAAGCACTATGTGGGGCCCATTACACTTCATGCAGGAATATGTGGAGCCTATTGTACTGTATGGAGGATATTTTGTGCCCATTATACTGTATGAAGAGCTGTGTGTGAAGAGTCATACTGTGACGGGGTCACCATTCTTTGTTGGGGGAATTGAGGGAGGTAGGTACAGCAGGGTCATCATACTGTGCGTGTGGAGTTCACTGTGGGAGTAACATACTGTGTTTGGGAGCACTTGTTTGCATCATACTTTATTATCTGTTTTATTCAAGGTTTTTTTTACCCTTTGTTATTACATATGTCTATTAGGCCATTGGGCCATCGGCTTTTTTACTGCTGTTACATAACATTATATTATTCCACTATAATTCCAAAAGTTTATCATTTTTTTTAATAAGGAAAAACTTCCTCAATTGTAGACATTTTTTTTACAAATATCAAGGTCGACTTTGTCAATGCTTTTAACTTTGGTCCTATGTGTATTTGACATCCCTGGCTTAAACGGATATTCTCATCATGATAAAGGGTTAGATTTACAAAGAGGTTGTAAAAACTAACAAATTAGCAATTTTACATTTAATTAAAAATCCTCTCCATTCTCAAGAACAGACCTCCACTGCATTCGGTGGCCAGTACCTTAGGCTTGGAGTGCAGCACTTACAAAGTCTTTGATATTGACTCTATAGCGCACTAATGTAAGAGTTGTTTTTCTAATCTAAAACCTCAGTATCCAGGTTAATTGCCGTGTTGGCACTTTGCGATAAATAAGTAGGTTTTGGATTTGCAGTTTGGACACTTGTTCTCCAAAAGGTTCACCATCACTGGCCTATGGTGAGGAGGAAAAGTTTGTCAAGGGACCTCCCAGCACCCCCACCCACAATTTGAACTGTGGACGTGTCACAACACAGCTGTCTGGTGATCCGGGACCAGGGGCTCCTTTCCTGTCCCTTACACTAGGGGGCGCCCTAGCTCGACCTACTTTCCGGGATATTTCTGAAGGTGAAGATGCCAGGGCCGCCACCCTTGCCTTATACAGCTCTGGCAAAAATTAAGAGACCATTTTAAAATGTTCAGTTTGTCTGATTTTTCTCTTTATAGGTATATTTTTGAGTAAAATATAAATTGTTCTTTTAGTCTATAAACTTCTGACAACATGTCTCCGAATTTCTAAGCAATAAATTGTGTATTTTTTTCTGACAAAGAAAAATGGTCAAAATTAAAAAAAAAAAAAAAAAACTGTGCTTTCAGACCTCAAATAATGCAAAGAAAACAAGTTCATAATCATATAGAAACAACAATACTAATGTTTTAAGTCAGGAAGTGTTCAGAAATCAATATTTTGTGGAATAACAATGATTTTTAAAAACAGCTTTCATGTGTCTTGGCATGCTTTCCACCAGACTTTCACACTGCTTCTGGCGCAAAAATTTAGGCAGTTCTTCTTTGTTTTATGGCTTGTGACTATACATCATCCTCTTGATTACATTCCAGAGGTTTTCAATGGGGTTCAGGTCTGGAGAATGGACTGCCCATGACAGGGTTTTGATGTGGTAGTCTCTTAATTTTTGCCAGAGCTGTATAATGCGTTAGCCCTCCATCTGTTTTCTTCCCTCACCCAGGGAAGAGGGGCACTACCGTGCACAGTAGTACACCAACCCAACAAACAAGGCACTATAAATGAGCGTTAACAGAAAACACCAGGCATACAAATATTCACTTACATATTAAAGAGGAATGCACCGGGGAGTGGAGGATGGGGAAAAAACAAAGTAGAGAAGGAAAAGGAATTAACACACTTACAAACCACACAACAGTTACAAATAACTCCTCCAGAACTCCTCATGTGAAGTCCTCTCCTCTTAAGCCATTCAGAAAATGCTAGCTCTGACAGGGATTTGAATCAGGAGCCACATTATAAAGGGAATGGGAGTGGCTAACTGAGCTCAGCTGAGAGCTCAGAGTTTTCCAACATGGCGATTAACCCCTGTTCTGCCAAAAGGAATAAACACCATTAAAATGAAGGGAAAGTGGTTCTTCTCAACACAGGAGAGCACCAGTTAAACAGAGAGCTGCCAGCCTGGTAGGACTGCCACCAGTTCTTCGTTAGATATAATCCCAGTCCATTAACGGGATTATATAGGCGCAGAATGCAGCCCCTGTAGCATGGAAAGTTAAACTGAGAAATGGACATGTGGATTCGTGTATCAAGATAAAAGAGCAGCTCAAGGTTAAAATATATATTTAATCACCTTAAGGCCACACTTGACAATACACTATATACACAATGGTTATACATATACAATGGTCAGATATGCAAATACATTAATGGTAGGACAAAAGATATAAGCAGGTGGCTCATGTCAATTACCGGGTGATGGTCCATCATGTGTGCTCTGGGTTACAGGGGGCATGGGCTGCCATCTGACTCCTAGGTCTTTCACAACACATTACTCTACACTGCAGAAAAGATGTGGATTCCAGTCTGCGCTGCCCAAATAATAGATTTCCAAGACGAAGTAGCAGTTAAAAAGTGGTTTAATCTATGCGTTTCAGGGTGAATACCACCCCTTCCTCAGGGAAATACCACATATAGCTTACACGACGTGGCCCTCAGTTTCAAAGTTACCACATGTTAGGGTTCGATTTCCCACTGCTGCACAAGGGGAGTCTCGAACCCGTCCCGCTGCGGTCCCCATTCATCTCCAGCCGCAGTGGAGCCTGCTCAGCAGAGACGTCGGTCCAGGCGTCTTGCCCACTCCTCTACTGTGCAGTGACTTGCTGCTGCCTTTCCTGGATCTGCTATTGTGGCCAGTGCTGGAGCAGTCGTCTTTGAGACAGTCCTGCGTTTTCCTATCTGAGCATGCCCAGAGTGAAATCTCTCATTGGAGATCAGGGGTCACATGTTCAGGTGCTGCAGTGGCTCCTATTGGTTCGCCAGGAAGGTCATGTAGCTACATTTGTTTGTAACAGCTTCTCATTGGTCTTTGTTCCTGGAAGGTCCTGTAACTGTTGCTATAAAAGGGTAGCATGGCTGGGCCGCCATGCGCTAATATCAACCATTGTATGCTATGCGCCAGTGTGGTCATGCGTGTGTGTGGATAGGGACCCGGCTGAAATAAGCCACTAGAATACCGACTTAATCGGTGAGGAGTTTGGTATGCTAGCTGGTCAGGGTCGGTGTCCTAGATGCCCTAGATTACCGGCATAACCGGTGAGGAGTTTTGATTGCCGTATTCAGGGTCTGGCGTTCAGATGCCATAGATTGCGGGTGACTCCCGCGAGGACATTAGCACATGATCACGCTTTATGTACGCTTAGCACTTAACTGTGTATCTGAGTGCCTGACAGGACACAGTACTTTTTCTCAGCGGCCCTGTGACGTAACAGGGTTCGCTTTCAATGCTAGACAGCGCCCTAGCGTGTTTTCTTTGCCACTCAGTTGTGTCTAGTGAGTCCACACACATCGCCATATAGCGCTGCGGCTCTCCTTCTAGCGGCTCTGTGGAGTAACAGAGTTCGCACTTATTGCCACAGCGCATTACGGCGTTTATGTTGGCGACTCTGCGGGATAACAGAGTTTGCTTCTCGCGCCATTTCTACTAGCAGCAGGCTCCGCCTGCACGGTGGACCCCGGGCTGCGAACGCACCTCTCTACTTTATATATTTGGTGCGTTCCGCAGACCCTTAACATAATATTAGCGCCAGGGTCTGGCTAGTAAAATGGCGGATGAACAGCGTCTATCGCAGTACATCCAGCAGCTGGAGGGTAGGTTGGCTGCTCTTGAGCGCACAACCTCAGCTGTGGATGTTACCGCAGTCGCTGTTCAGGCTGCTAGCGTGGCTGCAGCCAGTTTGTCTTCTGCCACCTCTGCCCTACATTATCCCACCTCCCGCTTCCTGACAAGTTTGCCGGTGATAGCAAGCAATGTCGGGGATTCGTGAGTCAGTGCTCTATACAGCTCGAGCTTCTGGCTGCACGTTTTCCCACGGATCGGGCACAAGTGGGTTTTGTACTTTCTCTAGTCTCGGGCAGAGCGTTGGAGTGGGCAACGCCGCTGTGGGAGCGCGACGATAGTGTGGTGCGGAGTGCTCCTCGTTTCTTGGAGGCTCTTAAAAAGGTATTTTTAGGACCTCAGGTCACCCACGATACGGCGCTACAATTGCTGGCATTGGCACAGGGTTCGTCTTTGGTCAGTCTGTTTTCCGTCCAGTTTCGGACTCTAGCTTCTGAGCTAGATTGGTCTGATAAAGTTCTTATTCCTATCTACTGGCGAGGACTGGCTGACCATGTTAAAGACGCTTTGGCTACCAGGGAGATTCCCGCCACACTGGAGAAGCTTATCTCCATATCTACCCGCATTGACCTCCGTTTTCACGAGCGGAGGTTGGAGCGGGCCCAGTGTAGGCAGAGGTTTCGGTTGGCTCCCACCTTTGCCAAACCTCTCGAATTTCCCGATCTGGTGTCCGAACCCCAAAAGGCCCCAGAAGTTCGTCATGCAGGACCTAAGTCTCGATCCATCCGAGTATCCGTGGTCTGTAACCATTGTCAGCAGACAGGACACTATGCCAACAAATGTCCACAGCGATCGGGGAAGCGATCGCGTCTAGTGGCCCTGGGAGGAGGTTCACTAGAGACAGCGGCATTTTCCTCCAAGATGACACTTAAAGGACAATCACTGTTGGTACTTCCATTCTCACCGCCGACCTTTGCGTGGACTCAGGAGCAGAGGGGAATTTCATGTCCTCTAGCTTTGCTCGCCATCATGCAATACCTCTGGTGTCGCTTGACAAATCAGTGACTGTCCGGGTAGTGAATGGGTCGACATTGCCCTCACAAATTACACACCAGACTGTTCCACTTGCATTGTCTGTATCTCCTTCCCATCAGGAACTTATTTCCCTACTCGTCCTTCCCGAGGGAATAGACGAGATCCTACTAGGTATACCTTGGCTCCGTTTCCACTCCCCACATATAGAGTGGACTTCGGGTAGGATACTGGGTTGGAGTGATGCATGTAGAGGCAGATGTGTCAGGAGTTGCGTTCAGGTTACCACTACGGAGTTACCCGCAGATCTTACTCCACTTCCCAAGCACTACTGGTCATATGCAGATGTGTTCTCCAAGAAGGCTGCGGAGACTCTTCCGCCTCATCGCCCCTATGACTGTCCTATCGACCTCTTGCCTGGCGCAGAACCTCCTCGGGGAAGGGTCTATCCCCTCTCTCTTCCTGAGACAGAGGCCATGTCGCAATATATTCAGGAGAACCTGGCAAGAGGGTTTATTAGGAAGTCGGTGTCACCGGCAGGGGCGGGATTTTTCTTCGTGCAGAAGAAAAACGGAGAATTGCGTCCATGTATTGATTACAGGGGTCTTAACGCCATCACCGTTAAAAACAAGTACCCGTTGCCCCTGATTTCTGAGCTATTTGATAGGCTTCGGGGAGCAAGAGTATTCACTAAACTAGATCTGCGCGGTACTTATAACCTGATTCGCATCCGTGAGGGGGAAGAATGGAAGACGGCTTTTAACACCAGGGATGGGCATTACGAATATCTGGTGATGCCCTTTGGGCTCTGTAATGCTCCAGCCGTTTTCCAAGACTTTGTCAATGATATCTTCCGGGATATGCTCTCCACCTCGGTCGTAGTCTATCTGGATGATATACTCATCTTCTCTCCAGATATTGACTCCCACCGGAGAGATGTCTGCAGAGTCTTCGACCTCTTACGGGCTAATTCCCTCTATGCTAAGTTAGAGAAATGTATGTTTGAGCTGGAGTCTTTACCTTTCCTTGGTTATATCATCTCAACCCAGGGATTGGCTATGGATCCGGCCAAACTACAGGCTGTGATGGACTGGCAGGAACCTCACTCTCTAAAAGCGGTGCAGCGCTTTATGGGGTTCATTAATTACTATCGCCAGTTCATTCCGCATTTCTCTACCTTGGTAGCTCCCTTGGTAGCCCTCACCAAGAAGGGAGCAAATCCCAAATTGTGGTCGGAAGAGATCTCCACGGCTTTCTCTTCTATTAAGTCTCATTTTGCTAGCGCTCCCATCCTACATCGCCCCGATGTTGATAAGCCATTTTTATTGGAGGTGGATGCCTCATCCGTTGGTGCTGGAGCAGTCCTCTTCCAAAAGGATGCTCAAGGTCGGAAGCATCCTTGCTTCTTCTTCTCTAAGACCTTCACTTCAGCGGAGAGGAATTATTCCATCGGGGATAGGGAGTTGCTAGCCATGAAGTTGGCCTTCTCTGAGTGGAGACATCTGTTGGAGGGGGCCCGTTTTCCCTTCCAAGTCTTCACCGACCACAAAAATTTGGTGTATCTGCAGACAGTCCAGCGGCTTAACTCTCGCCAGGCCAGATGGTCCTTGTTCTTCTCTCGGTTTAATTTCACACTCCATTTCCTCTCGGGAGAGAAGAACATTCATGCCGACGCTCTCTCTCACTCTGTGGTGTCCTCTGAAGAGGAGGTAGAGGAGCCTCGGCTTATTGTTCCCACAGAGAGCCTGAGAACAGTGGCTCCGGTTTCACTAGAGTCTGTGCCCCCGGGCAAGACTTTTGTGCCTACCAATTTGCGACCGGAGGTACTCTCTTGGGCACATTCGTCCAGGGTTGGTGGACATTTTGGGGCAAAGAGGACATCTGAATTGCTGGCGAGGACATATTGGTGGCCGCATATGGTCCGTGATGTTGGGGACTATGTTCGGGCGTGTGTCTCCTGCGCCAAAAATAAGTCTCCACGACAACGGCCAGCTGGTTTACTTTATCCTTTGCCGGTGGCAGACAGGCCCTGGGAGATGGTTGGGATGGACTTTGTGGTGGGCTTGGCCAAGTCTCGGGGTTGCACCATCATTTGGGTAATCACCGACCATTTCTCTAAAATGGTGCATCTGGTGCCACTACCACGGTTACCTTCTGCACGGGCTCTGGCAGCGTTGTTCGTTAGGCACATCTTCCGTCTACACGGCATGCCGGACAAAATTGTCAGTGACCGAGGTCCCCAGTTTGCGTCTCGGTTCTGGAGAGAGCTTTGTCGTCTACTCAGTATTGAGTTAAATCTCTCTTCAGCGTATCATCCTGAGACGAATGGGTTGGTAGAGAGGGCCAACCAGACCTTGGTCACCTATCTACGACATTTTGTCTCTGCCAGGCAGGATGACTGGGCATCCTTGCTACCATGGGCTGAGTTTGCTTTAAACAATGCTGTGGCTGACTCCACCGGACAGACTCCTTTCCTTCTGAACTACGGTCAGCATCCGCGGGTTCCGGTGCCCATGCCCGTGTCTTCCGCCGACTCCAGGGTGGCAGACTGGGCTGTGGAGGCACGGGACATTTGGGACCGTACTCAGGATGCCATTCAGGCGTCCAAGGAGAGGATGAGGTCCTCCGCCGACGCACATCGGCGCCCCGCTCCAACATTTGCTCCTGGGGACTCGGTGTGGCTCTCCGCCCGTAACATCAGGCTGCGAGTTGAGTCCACTAAGTTGGCACCCCCGCTACCTGGGTCCTTTCAAGGTCCTCGAGCAGGTTAACCCTGTGGTATACCCTTTGGTTCTTCCACCACGCCTGGGTATCTCCGACACCTTTCATGTATCCCTCCTGAAACCCGTGCTCATGTCCCGTTTTCTGAGTCATCTGCCGGGACATCGGGTTCATCTACGGATGACCATGAGGTGAACGCCATCGTAGGGTGTAAGGTGGTACGGGGCAAAAAGTTTTATTTGGTGGACTGGAGGGCTATGGGCCTGAGGATAGGTCTTGGGAGCCTGCCGAGCATATTCACACTCCGCAGCTCATCGCTGCCTTTGAGCGCAGCGAGGCCCAAAGAAGGGGGGGCCCTAGGAGGGGGGGTAATGTTAGGGTTCGATTTCCCGCTGCTGCACAAGGGGAGTCTCGAACCCGTCCTGCTGCGGTCTCCCATTCATCTCTGGCCGCAGTGGAGCCTGCTCAGCAGAGACATCGGTCCAGGCGTCTTGCCCACTCCTCTACTGTGCAGTGACTTGCTGCTGCCTTTCCTGGATCTGCTATTATAGCCAGTGCTGGAGCAGTCGTCTTTGAGACAAAGTCCTGCGTTTTCCCATCTGAGCATGCCCAGAGTGAGATCTCTCATTGGAGATCAGGGGTCACATGTTCAGGTGCTGCAGTGGCTCCTATTGGTTCGCCAGGAAGGTCATGTAGCTACGTTTGTTTGTAACAGCTTCTCATTGGTCTTTGTTCCTGGAAGGTCCTGTAACTGTTGCTATAAAAGGGTAGCATGGCTGGGCCGCCATGCGCTAATATCAACCATTGTATGCTATGCGCCAGTGTGGTCATGCGTGTGTGTGGTTAGGGACCCGGCTGAAATAAGCCACTAGAATACCGACTTAATCGGTGAGGAGTTTGGTATGCTAGCTGGTCAGGGTCGGTGTCCTAGATGCCCTAGATTACCGGCATAACCGGTGAGGAGTTTTGATTGCCGTATTCAGGGTCTGGCGTTCAGACGCCATAGATTGCGGGTGACTCCCGCGAGGACATTAGCACATGATCACGCTTTATGTACGCTTAGCACTTAACTGTGTATCTGAGAGCCTTACAGGACACAGTACTTTTTCTCAGCGGCCCTGTGACGTAACAGGGTTCGCTTTCAATGCTAGACAGCACCCTAGCGTGTTTTCTTTGCCACTCAGTTGTGTCTAGTGAGTGCGCACACATCGCCATATAGCGCTGCGGCTCTCCTTCTAGCGGCTCTGTGGAGTAACAGAGTTCGCACTTATTGCCACAGCGCATTACGGCGTTTATGTTGGCGACTCTGCGGGATAACAGAGTTTGCTTCTGGCGCCATTTCTACTAGCAGCAGGCTCCGCTTGCACGGTGGACCCCGGGCTGCGAATGCACCTCTCTACTTTATATATTTGGTGCGTTCCGCAGACCCTTAACACCACATGCATAACAGAAAGAGAGACCACATGGCCTTACACTAGCCTTTATCCCCTTTGGGTAACTACCTTCCTTCCTTCTGGGCTGAACCTAAATCCCCTTCCCTTACCTCTGCAGCTAGAAACTCCAAAACCTAACATGGCTCATAATTCCTTAATAGATGGTACTAAGGAGGCAGTTTTGGTGCCATCAGATCAGGCCGGACCCCTGCTAAGTGTTAAGACCAAACACAGCTTTGCTTTCTGGTTTCTACTAGCTGTTCTATGTATCTCAAACCCCTGGGTGCTAGAACGTATCGAGACCCAGATGGGCATTCGCCATCTTCTGGGGATCTCGGAAATATACACGATGTATGGCTAGGACGTATAGTATCTCCATAACTCCTTATGAAATTATGTTTCCTGAATGTTCTATAAGGTGTCTGCAGCTAGAGTAGACCTCTATATGGCAAGCAAGCCTTTGTCCTGCTATGAGCTGGCAAAGGTGTGAGATATGTCACTCACAGCCTTTGAATCTTGACCCCCTGCTGAGCTAGGTGTTCTCATACAGCTGCACACTGAAGGGGTTTTGTAATCCCATGCCAAATAAGATACAAATGATTGGCATTAAATTATCTTTCCTATATTGTTCACACACCTCATGGCAAATAACGCTATGTAGATCTGAAAAAAAGAATTGGTGCTGTACATAAAGATGGCCTAGGCTACAAGAAGATTGCCAACAATCTGAAACTGAGCTGCAGCATGGTGGCCCAGACCATGCAGCGGTTTAACAAGACATGTTCCACTCAGAACTGGTCTCGTCATGGTCGACCAAAGAACTTGAGTGCACATGCTCAGCGTCATATCTAGAGGTTGTCTTTTCAAAATAAATGTATGATTGCTCCCAGCATTGCTACAGAGGTTAAAGAGGTGGGGGTTCAGCTTATTAGTTGTGCAGACCATATGCAGCACACTATATAACAAAAAGTAGTAAAAGAGCTCTCAAAATTACAAGTAAGATAATTAGTAGAAAAATATCAAAGTTTATTAATACATTAATTTTACAAAAAGTATATGGGCATAAAGCCCCAATAAGAACAAACGAGGCAATATGGACAATATGGGCCCCCCGAGGAAGCTGACCACGCGAAAGGCGCGTTGGGGCCGGAGCGCGCACCATTTACCCAATATCCCCTCCTCACATGGGTAAGCATTTTGTTTTCCCCATGCAATAGGCAGACTTTGTCCACCATGCCTGGGACTTAGTCTATATCTTGTTCTATCATTATGTGTTACATATATGGAGGTTAGGTATATATCTTTATATATACATGTACTCTTCTTTTGTGGGTAATATACATCTCTTTGACCCAGTTACCTTTAATATATGATTGAGGATATTTCCATATGCCTACCTAGCTACACTGTGTATTGCATGAGGTTTTTATGGGGTCCATGGGGTGGTGGTGATTCCTCCTCCTCTCTCTCCATTTTCCATATTGTCTCATTTGTTCTTATTGGGGCGCTATGCCCATATACTTTTTGTAAAATTAATGTATTAATAAAATTTGATATTTTTCTACTAATTATCTTACTTGTATTTTTCAGAGCTCTTTTACTCCTTTTTGTTATGTCGAAATTTATCTATTGGTATGGAGTTGCTCCCTTTCTTCCGAGTGAGCTTTTGGCTCTGATTTTTCTTAAAGTGATTCCAACATGTCAGTTTTTGTTAACCCCATAACTACATCAAATTGATGTGCATGGTTGTTGTCCCAGAAGGAAGCCTCTTCTAAAGATGATGAAGAAGGAAGCCCGCAAACACTTTGCGGAAGACAAGCAGAATAAGCAGACAAGCAGACTAAGGATGTGGATTACTGGAACCGCGTCCTGTAGTCTGATGAGACTAAGATAAAATTATTTGGTTGACTTGATGTCAAGCATGTGTGGCGAAAACCAGGTGGGGAGTACAAATACGAGAAAAGGTTGCACTCTAAAATACTAAAGCATGACAATATGGAATACATGAAATTTTGAATAGCAATATGGCTTTGGAGTATAAGGAAAAATTTGAGATGCTTAGTATAACATTTGGCCAAATATTAAAAGCCCACCAACCATCGTCAAGGTAGTCTCAAGTCTGGTGAGTCCCTGACCTATGTGAACATACCTCTATTAGGCTGATATTTGAATTTCTGGGTGAATGTGGACACCTCTGTCAGTAATGCCTGCATATATGGGTAAGTAGAGACCTGCTGTAACTAAAATCACCACCTGGTGGGGGCGGAGTGCTCGGTCAGTAAGCTAACATTCAAAAGACAAAAAAACCTGACTGGCACATCCAGACTAATGTGAATTAGGCGCAAACCAAGGGGTGCTACCCTCATGTAAAACATACAAGAAAAGGTTGCACTCTAAAATACTAAAGCATGACAATATGGAATACATGAAATTTTGAATAGCAATATGGCTTTGGAGTATAAGGAAAAATTTGAGATGCTTAGTATAACATTTGGCCAAATATTAAAAGCCCACCAACCATCGTCAAGGTGGTCTCAAGTCTGTTGAGTCCCTGACCTATGTGAACATACCTCTATTAGGCTGATATCTGAATTTCTGGGTGAATGTGGACACCTCTGTCAGTAATGCCTGAATATATGGGTAAGTAGGGTTAATTCTCCCATAGAAGTCTATTGCTAACGCATCCAGATGCAAATGTAGCAAAATGTACAAATGATACTGTTGTGAACATGTTGGAGACGACTTCGGAGCTGAAGCTCCCTCTGGTGGTTGCTGAGGGTATTGAACCTATGTTGAACAGCAGAAGTCCCACACCTGCAATTAATGATTGGTTGTCAGGTGGCACGGACTGGCCTGATATAAGCGAGCTGACCTGCCAGGGTCCTTGCTGGTGATCAATTGTTCTTCCTGGTCTAGGTTGGAATTCAGCTTGCTTTTCTGCTGTCTCCTGCTTGCATTCAGATAAGTCATTTTCAGTTTTTTTTTACTGTGGTTTGATTTCTCTTGCTTTTTTGCTGCATTGCTTTTTTGTCTTCAGCTGGGTCCCCTTTGGGGAGCTTTGGCTGGTCTCCGTTCGTTTTTTTGTATTTGTTCTTTTGCTCAGTTCTTGTGATATTTTACTGCTGGGTAGCTGCGTGTCCACACCAGAGATCTGATATAGGTGGTCGAGACCGTGTGGTCTCAGTGTTTTTTGGATTCAGAAGTGTTGGAGTTTTTCCTAGGGTTTTTCTGGGTTGCAGACAGTATTCTCTCCTGTGCTGTCCTATCTAGACAGTTTTGGGCCCCAGCGTTTGCTCAATCTGTTTTCTGTCTGTGTTCGTATTTTCATCTTGTCTAACCGCCATTGTATGTTTGAGGGCTTCCTACTCTTCTGGGGTTTTCTCCAGGGCAGTTAGCTTTCCTCTTTCCATCTTCAGGGATAGCTATCTCTCCGGCTGTGACGAGGCGTCTAGGGCACCGAAGGAACGTTCCACGGCTGCTTCTAGTTGTGCGGTTAGTTTAGGGGTCTGCAACCTATTAGTTTCCAACCTCTCTGGTGTTAGGCTGCCTATGCGGTTTTTTGCTCCTGCCTCCTCAGCTACCAAAACATTACAGAATCACCGGCCATACTGAAATTCTATGGTACTCAATAGAAGGGAAAAATAGTAAAAAGAAAAAAAAAAAGTTGTCAGCGTTGTCAGAATTTTTTTTTTTTTTGTCACATTTTTTTCCTCTTTTTTTTCTGGGGGCTGAGGAGGATTTTTTTTCCCCAATGGAGGTCAAGCATTTGTCCGATCGTGTGGAGCAGCTTGCTGCTGAAGTTCGGAGTATTGCTATCTTGCTGGGTTGCATGCTGTGGAACCTAGGATCTCTCTGCCGGATTTATTTTTGGGGGATCGGTCTAAATTTTTGAATTTTAAAAATAACTGTAAGTTGTTTTTTGCTTTGAAGCCTAAGGTTCAAATTGTCATCTCCCTGTTGCATGGCGATCCTCAGGATTGGGCCTTTTCCCTGACACCTGGGGATCCTGTTTTGAATGATGTTGATGTTTTTTTTCAGGCTCTGGGGTTATTGTACGATGAACCTAATGTCACTGATCAAGCTGAAAAAACGTTGTTGGCATTAAATCAGGGGCTTGAAGCCTCTGAGCTGTACTGTCAGAAATTCCGAAAGTGGGCAGTCCTTACTAAATGGAATGATTATGCTCTGGCAGCTCTTTTTCGGAAGGGACTGCAGAGACTGTAAAGGATGTTATGGTGGGATTCCCTGTCCCCTCTGGTCTCAATGACTCTATGTCATTAGCTATTCAAATTGACAGACGTTTGCGTGAGCGTAGAAATATGCGTGAGATTGTGATGCCTTGCGGGCCAGCCCCTGAACACATGCAGTGTGATGGAGTGACTTCTGGGGCACAGCGTCATGAGTTTCGTAAGCGCAATGGGTTATGTTTCTACTGTGGTGACGCTTCTCATGCTATTTCCATCTGCCCCAAGTGGGGAAGACGTTTTGCGCGCTCAGTTGTTTTGGGTAGTGTTCAGACTAAATTTTTGTTGACTGTTACCTTGATTTGCTCCATGTCCACATTTTCAGCTCAGGCTTTTGTGGATTCAGGAGCAGCTATTAACCTGATGGATTTTGATTTTGCCAAACGTTGTGGTTTTCCCATGATACCCCTGCGGAAGTCTATTCCTTTGCTGGGCATTGATTCTACCCCTTTGGCGGAGAATAAACCCCAGTTTTCTACCCAGGTGATAATGTGGGTTGACCCGGACCACCAAGAGAATTGCAAATTTTTGGTGTTACATAATTTACATGACATTATTGTACTGGGTTTTCCTTGGTTATAGACTCATAATCCTGTTTTGGATTGGAAATCTGTGTCTGTGACCAGTTGGGGTTGTCAATGTGTTCGTGCTGACACTTCTGTTTTTTCTGCCTCTCCCCAGTATCAGGATGTCCCTGACTATTTGACTGATTTCTCTGATGTGTTTAGTGAGAGTAAGTCTGCATCCTTACCTCCGCATAGGAGTTATGATTGCGCTATTGACTTAGTACCCGGTTGTAAATTTCCCAAGGGTTGGCTCTTTAATTTATCTGTACCTGAGCATGACGCTATGCGATCTTATATAAAGAGTCTTTGGAGAAGGGTCATATCAGACCATCCTCTTCACCCGGCTTTTTCTTTGTGGCCAAGAAGGATGGCTCATTGAGGCCGTGTATTGACTATCGTCTCCTGAATAAGATCACTATTAAATATCAATATCTGTAACCTTTGATTTCTGACCTATTTTCCAGAGTGAAAGGTGCTAGTTGGTTTACCAAGTGTTAGGGATCGATTTCCCGCTGCTGCACAAGGGGAATCTCAAACCAGTCCCGCTGTGGTCCCCCATCCATCTCCGGCCGCAGTGGAGCCTGCTCAGCGGAGACGTCGGTATCAGCGTCTCACTCGGTCTAATACTGTGCAGAGGCTTGTTGCTGCCTCTTCTGGTTCCTCTATTATAACCAGTGCTGGAGCAGGCAGTCTTGGGACTAAGTCCTGCGTTGCCCCTTCTGAGCATGCCCAGGGTAAGGTCTCTCATTGGAGATCAGGGGTCACATGCTCAGGTACTGCAGCAGCTCCTATTGGTCCACCAGAAAGTTCCTGAAACTGCTTGGGACCGTAACCAGGATGCCATTCAGGCGTCCAAGGAGAGGATGAGGTCCTCCGCCGACGCACATCGGCGCCCCGCTCCGACATTTGCTCCTGGGGACTTGGTGTGGCTCTCCGCCCGTAACATCAGGCTGCGAGTTGAGTCAACTAAGTTGGCACCCCGCTACCTGGGTCCTTTCAAAGTCCTCGAGCAGGTTAACCCTGTGGTATACCGTTTGGCTCTTCCACCACGCCTAGGTATCTCCGACACCTTTCACGTATCCCTCCTGAAACCCGTGCTCATGTCCCGGTTTTCCGAGTCATCTGCCGGGACATCGGGTTCATCTACGGATGACCATGAGGTAAACGCCATCGTAGGGTGTAAGGTGGTATGGGGCAAAAGATTTTATTTGGTGGATTGGAGGGCTTATGGGCCTGAGGATAGGTCCTGGGAGCCTGCTGAGCACATTAACGCTCCGCAGCTCATCGCTGCCTTTGAACACAGCGAGGCCCAAAGAAGGGGGGCCCTAGGAAGGGGTAATGTTAGGGATCAAGTTCCCGCTGCTGCACAAGGAGAATCTCGAACCAGTCCCGCTGTGGTCCCCCATCCATCTCCGGCCGCAGTGGAGCCTGCTCAGCGGAGACGTCGGTATCAGCGTCTCACTCGGTCTAATACTGTGCAGAGGCTTGTTGCTGCCTCTTCTGGTTCCTCTATTATAACCAGTGCTGGAGCATGCAGTCTTTGGACTAAGTCCTGCGTTTCCCCTTCTGAGCATGCCCAGGGTAAGATCTCTCATTGGAGATCAGGGGTCACATGCTCAGGTACTGCAGCAGCTCCTATTGTTCCGCTGTTGTGAATGTTTTAGAAATGAATTCTGAGCAGAAGCTCCCTCTGGTGGTTACAAACAGTACTGAACCATTCAATGAGGATTGGCAATCAGGATTCACAGACTGGCTTGATATAAGGGAGGTTCCCTCCCATCATGGTTGCCGGTGATCAATTGTTCTTGTCTCAACTGTGGTTCCTGGTTCACTTGGAAGCTTGCTGAGTCTTGCCTCTTCTTCTGCTTTCAGATAAGAATATTTCTGTTTTTGTTTTTGTGCTTACCATTTGCATATTTCTCTGCATTTCTGTGAGGTTAGGCCGGTTCCACCCCCCCCCCAGGGGGCTTGGGCTCCTCTCAGTTCCTCTGGAGCCATTGTTATTTGTTTATTTGCCTTTTCCAGTTTTTTCAGTGGCTGCGGCTTAGTTTTGTTACACCAGAGAACTGATTTAGGTGGTAGAGGTCATGTGATCTCAGGTGTGTTTGCAATCAGTAGCGTTGGCATTTTTTAGGGGTTTTTTTGGATTGCAGTGAGTATCCTTTCTATCCTTTTCTGTCTATGCAGATTGGGCCCCAGCGTTTGCTCATACTATTTTCTGTCTGTGTCTGTATTTCCTCTTGTCTAACCGCCATTACATGTTTGGGGGCTTCCTATGTTCTTTGGGGATCTGCTCCGGGGCAGTTAGCTTTTCTCTTTCTATCTTTAGGTGTAGTTAATCTCTCAGGCTGTGACGAGGCGTCTAGGACCAACGTAGGAATGCTAGACGGCTGCCTTTAGTTGTGGTGGTTAGTCAGGGTACTGCAATCCAATAGATTCCAACCTCTCTGGTGTATTGCCGTTTTTGCCTGCTCTCCTCAGCTACCGAAACATAACAGTCCGCCAGGAAGATCCTGAAACTGCTTGTGTTCTGAAAGTTTCTTATTGGTCCTTTTCTGGAAGGTCTTGTAGTTGCTGCTATAAAAGGGTTGCATGGCTAGTATCAATTGTGTTATGTGCTTTGCGCCAGTGTGATCATGCACGCATGTGGTTAGGGCTCGGCTGAAATAAGCCCCTAGAATACCAGCACCTCCGGTGAGGAGATTTGTATGCATGTGTTCAGGGTTTGGCTGAAATAGCCTCTAGAATACCAGCTACTCCGGTGAGGAGTTGCTTGTTTGCGTTTCTGACTGCATGACCACGGACTGCTATCCGCACAGCAGTTATCTGTGTACCCCTGTGGTGTTAACAGGACACAGTCTCTATCTCTGCATCTCTACCTCAGCGACTCTGTGGTGTAACAGAGTTCGCTTATATTGCCATATAGTGCCACAGCATCTATGTTTGCGACTCTGTGAAGTAACAGAGTTCGCTTATACCGCCATCTTACTAGCAGCAGGCTCTGCCTGCACGGTGGACCCCTGGCTGCGAACGCACCCATTATTTATATTTACTTGGTGCGTTCCGCAGACCCTAACACCAAGCTTGACCTCACGGGGGCGTATAATCTTATTCGCATCAAGCACGGTGATGAATGGAAGACGGCGTTTAATACCCCAGAGGGGCATTTTGAGTACCTAGTGATGCCTTTTGGGCTCACTAATGCCCCTTCCGTCTTCCATTCCTTTATGATTGATATTTTCCGGGATTTTGTGGATAAATTCCTGATTGTTTATTTGGACGATATCTTGATTTTTTCCAATGACTGGGACTCTCATGTGGAACATGTTCGGACTGTATTCCGGATTTTGAGAGAAAATGCATTGTATGTGAAGGGATCAAAGTGTCTTTTTGGCATACAGAAGGTTTCATTTCTGGGATTCAATTTGTCTCCGTCGGTTATTGAAATGGACCCGGTCAAAGTTCAGGCCATTTGTGATGGGGTTCAGCCCACTACATTGAAGGCTCTTTAGAGATTTTTGGGTTTTGCTAATAATTATTATCATAAATTTATAGGTAACTTCTCTACTATTGTGAAACCACTGACTGATTTGACCAAAAAGGGTTCTGATCTAGTAAATTGGTCTCCTGAGGCAGTTTCTGCGTTTCAGGAGGTTGGAGGTGGAGGTTGATGCTTCTGAGATTGGTGCAGAAGCCATTTTGTCCCAAAGGGATCCGGAGACCTCTAAGAGTAACCTTTGTGCCTTTTTCTCTCGAAAATTTTCCACAGCAGAACGTAATTATGATGTGGGAAATCGGGAGTTATTGGCTATGAAGTGGGCTTTTGAAGAGTGGAGACATTGGCTGGAAGGAGCTAAACATCAGGTGGTGGTCCTCACGGATCACAAGAACCTGGTTTATCTTGAATTGGCCAAGCGACTTAATCCTAGACAGGCCAGGTGGGCCTTGTTTTTTCACACGTTTTAATTTTGTGGTCTCTTTTCTCCCGGGCACTAAGAATGTTAAGGCGTATGCCCTCTTGAGGAGTTTCTTTGCGGATTCTCCTGAGGTAACTGAGCCCGCTGTTATTCTGAAGGAGGGTGTGGTTCTTTCCGCTATCTCGCCCAATTTGAGACTGGCCCGGGAGCTATTTCAGGAGGATAAACCTGAACGCTGCCCTGTTGGGAAATTGTTTGTCCTAGACCAGTGGAATGTGATGTCTGAGATTCATTGCTCCACGTTGGCTGGCCATCCTGGTATTTTTGGCACCAGAGATCTGGTGAGTCAGTCCTTTTGGTGGCCCACCTTGTCTCGTGACGTCAGGGACTTTGTGCAGTCCTGTGGAACTTGTTCTCGGTCCAAACCTTGCTCTCGCTCAAGTGGTTTGTTAATGCCATTGCCTGTGCTCAAGAGGCCATGGATCCATATCTCTATGGATTTTATTTCCGACCTCCCTGTTTCTCAGAGAATGACCGTTATTTGGGTAATCTGTGATAGGTTTTCCAAGATGGTACATCTTGTGCCACTACCTAAGTTGCCATCCTCCTCCGAGTTGGTGCCCTTATTTTTTCAACAGGTGGTTCGGTTGCACGGCATTCCAGAGAACATTGTGTTTGACAGAGGAGTCCAGTTTGTTTCCAGATTTTGGAGGACAATTTTCCTCTGCGTTCCACCCTCAGACCAATGGACAAACTGAGAGAACAAACCAGACCTTGGAGAGTTATTTGAGATGTTTTGTGTCTGCTGATCAAGATGACTGGGTCTCTTTTTTGCCTTTGGCTGAGTTTGCTTTGAATAATAGGGCTAGTTCTGCCACCTTGATGTCTCCATTTTTCTGCAATTTTGGGTTTCATCCTCGATTTTCTTCAGGGCAGGTGGAGGCTTCTGTCTGTCTTGGTGTTGACTCTATTGTGGAGAGAATGCAGCAGATTTGGGATCAAGTAGTGGATAAGTTGTCTCTCTCTCAGGAGAAGGCCCAGCGGTTTGCCAACCGGCATAGGACTGATGGTCCTCGGTTTAAAGTGGGTGACTTGGTTTGGTTGTCCTCAAAAAATTTCCCTATGAGGGAAGCATCTCAAAAATTTAAGCCAAGGTTCATTGGACCTTATAAGATCGTGGAAATTCTTAATCCCGTTTCCTTACGTTTGCTTCTTCCAGGAACATTCAAGATTCACAACGTATTCCACAAATCTTTATTGAAGAGGTTTGTGGAGCCAGTGGTTCCTATGGCTGCGGCTCCTGATCCTGTGTTGGTTGAGGGCAGTTTGGAGTATGTGGTTGAGAAGATATTGGATTCTCGTTTTGCTAGGCGGAGACTCCAGTACTTGGTGAAGTGGAAAGGCTGTGGTCAGGAGGACAATTCTTGGATGTTTGCTTCTGACTTTCATGCGGAGAGACTGGTCCGTGCCTATCACCGAGCTCATACTGATCGGCCTGGTGGCACTCGTGAGGGTTCGGTGACCCCTCTTCAAGGGGGGGATACTGTTGTGAACATGTTGGAGATTACTTCGGAGCTGAAGCTCCCTCTGGTGGTTGCTGAGGGTATTGAACCTATGTTGAACAGGAGAAGTCCCACACCTGCAGATAATGATTGGTTGTCAGGTGGCACGGACTGGCCTGATATAAGCGAGCTGACCTGCCAGGGTCCTTGCCGGTGATCAATTGTTCTTCCTGGTCTAGGTTGGAATTCAGCTTGCTTTTCTGCTGTCTCCTGCTTGCATTCAGATAAGTTATTTTCAGGGGTTTTTTTACTGTGGTTTGATTTCTCTTGCTTTTTTGCTGCATTGCTTTTTTGTCTTCAGCCAGGTCCCCTTTGGGGGGCTTTGGCTGGTCTCCGTTCGTTTTTTGTATTTGATCATTTGCTCAGTTCTTGTGATATTTTACTGCTGGGTAGCTGCGTGTCCACACCAGAGATATGATATAGGTGGTCGAGACCGTGTGGTCTTTGTTTTTGGATTCAGAAGTGTTGGAGTTTTTCCTAGGGTTTTTCTGGGTTGCAGACAGTATTCCCTCCTGTGCTGTCCTATCTGAACAGTTTTGGGCCCCAGCGTTTGATCAATCTATTTTCTGTCTGTGTTCGTGTTTTCATCTTGTCTAACCGCCATTTTATGTTTGGGGGCTTTCTACTCTTTTGGGGTCTACTCCCGGGCAGTTAGCTTTCCCTTTCCATCTTCAGGGATAGCTATCTCTCCAGCTGTGACGAGGCATCTAGGGCACCGTAGGAACGTCCCACGGCTGCTTCTAGTTGTGCAGTTAATTTAGGGGTCTGCAACCTATTAGTTTCCAACCTCTCTGGTGTTAGTTTGCCTATGCGGTTTTTTGCTCCTGCCTCCTCAGCTACCAAAACATAACATGATACCATACGTTGGATTGCGTTAATGAGGCTTTTCCAGGTGTTCATGTGACAGGAAATAGGATTTCAGCCATTTTGGAGCATGCTGTCTGCAGAAAACGCCAGCTGCACACTGTGTGTATCGTGTGATCAACCTGAGTCAATGTAAGTACAAATCTATATATATTCAATATGTCTATATATCTCCTTTGAGTGTGTAGTGGTGACTGTGTATGCATGTCCCATGTATTTGTACTAAATGTATGTTTTTGTTTGTACACAGATGTCGGATAGTGAGGGATCGAGTAGCAGCGGTGTGTCAGCCGTGTTCCCTTCACAATCGGTAGGCTTGCCATTTAAAACCTCACAATGTGGTGTGGCACTCGATGTGTAATGTAATGTAATCAGGTGTAATGTTTTTAATCGGGTGTAATGTTTTTATTGCAAATAGGAATCTTCTGATCCCGAACCTGCCAGGCCCCCCCAAAAAAAACTTTCAAAAGTGTCCAAAAAGGTACATTGCACCATTTTTTTAAGTAAAATATAAATTGATAGCTGAATTGTAAAATTTTTATTTTGTTCTACATTGTAGGTTGCTGAAAAAGGCAAAAAAAACCCGGCTCGCCGTGTGTCATCGCCTCACTTAGAAGTGGTAAATATCACGCACGATATAACTTTCAAAACAAAACAATTTTATTTTAATTTTTTTTTTATAAACAAAACATTAAGCATACAAAAACATTAGTCAAGAAACAACACTATATCTGAACGTTTAAAAGTACATACATGTCATAACATTAAAAAGAACAAGGACAAACAACAAAAAAATTTAATAAACATTGCAATATAATTTTTAAAAACCTGAAACTGTTAAAAATGTTGAAATTTTGTATTATAGCCCAAGCAGCGCTCAAAAAAAAGAAAGCCAATTGAGGTTGACTAGGAGCCGCTGGACATAGAAAACGAGACACTAATAACACTAGTGGAAGCGAATCCGTCGATATGGGATCAAAGTGACAGCTCCCACAATGATATTATTAAAAACCGAAAGTTGTGGGAGAAGATTATCTGCCAGTTTGACCCTCGATATATGGAGAAGTCCGCCTCCTCTAAAAAAAAATTGGTAATTAACACTCAACTTACATTTGTAAAATATAAAGATTTTAATAGATATAACATTATTTGTTTGCTTTTATTCTAGCTGATGCAGTCCATACCCGGTGGAGATCCATCAGAGATAGATTTGTACGGGACTTCCGCAACAGCCAAAACACCCCAAGTGGGTCTGGTGGCAAACGAGTCACCCCATATGTCCATTATGACCAATTGATGTTTCTACAGAAAACGTTGTCACAGCACTCGTAAGTACACTTGGATGTAAAAATGGGATAGAGCAACAAGTCTTTATTAAAATCTCTAAAATAATATATTTCTTTTTTTGGGATAGAACGATATGCAGTACCGCTGCGCCTCGAGAGGCTGAGGCATCAGAGCCATGTAGACAGGAACCAAGTCATCAGACGGGCACTGAAGATGTGTCTGTTCTTAGTGAGCCACGATCAATGGACAGCGGGACTGTGGCTCCTGTTGTCAGTGCCCATCTGCAAACAAAGCGCACACGCAAGAGAACAGCAGCCAATAAAGAAGTCGATGCCATAATTGTCGAAGGATTGGAACGCCTAGAGGATCTGTGTCGCAGTGAACACAGAGATATAAGGCGGGAAATTACGGAATTGCAATCTCGAGAATCAGTATATGCAGCCAATGAGTGGAAGCTCCTGTTTTTGTCGTATGTGCTTGTAGCCCAAAAGATACAGTCGCACAGAAATTTACAGTTTAGGCAACGATTACATGATCTATTTGAGGAATTTTTGGCCCCTCAGGAACCCACTTTCTTGAGACAAAGAGCCATGGACATGCTGTCATACCAAGCCCAATCTAGAGCCCCTGTTGAACTGGGCATGAAAATACAGAGGCAATGTAGCAGTCCAGGGTACAGTTGGGCCGACAACACGCCGGCGCAATATCACAGTCTGTAACTATCAGCATTGCAACTGTGTGTGTAAACATTTGGTTTACCAACTTAATGTTTTTTTGTTTTTTGTTGGTCATCCCTATGGGATCGTATATGCAAAAAATGTATGTCAACAAGACCAATGTCTAAAAAACTTTTAAATAAAATTTGATATTATTCAACATTTTATTGTATGTATTCTATTTTTCAAATGTATTTAACGTCATATACAGTTCAAAGTAACCTACAACTTAAGCCAAAAATTAAAACACACATAGAACATAAACCAAAACAGTCAATTTTCACACATGCATCTCTTGCCAGGAAACAACACTTTCTTGCATGAAATAATTTGCAAATTGATCACGAATCCTCATTATCTCAGCTGTAGAACGAACAGAAGTGGAATCTATGCTCATGAGGTTCGAATCACAGTCATCGGGGTCAACCAGTATGGGTTCATGTCTGCACACAAAATTGTGAAGGCAGATGTATGCCTTCACTACACGGTCCACATTTTCAGGTTGTATAGTTGCATGCAAGTTAGTAATATCCACCATTTTGAGGTTAAAATACCAAAGGTACATTCCACATAACGTCTTGCCCGGCTCAAGCGATAGTTAAAAATGCGTCTTGTGTTGTTTAGAGTACGGCTTTAGGAGATTTTGTCCGAGTTGGAACGCTTCATCTCCAACTAAAACATAGGGCAAACTTGGGCCTTCGGTCCCCGGAAGTGGTTGTGCTGAGGGAATGTTGAATCTGTTGTTGTACAAACATTTCCCCATGTTGAACTCTTTGAACACTCTGGAATTGTTCGTCCGTCCATATGCACCGATATCCACAGCTATAAACCTGTATCTAGTATCCGCTATAGCCATTAATAGAATTGAAAAGTATTTTTTGTAATTATAGTACAGGGATCCACTATGCGCCGGTTTCTGAATCCGAATGTGTTTCTCGTCCACAGCACCAATGCAATTGGGAAAATTAGCCACATCCTCAAATTTTTGGGAAATAGACAGCCACATTTCTGTAGTCGGGGTTGGTAGCACAAGTGGTTGCAAGTTGTTCCAAATGGCATCACATGTTTCCCGAACTAGCTGGCAAATGGTCGATTTTTCCCAGACGAAATTGAAAATGCAGTTACGCAAACGTTTCACCAGTAGCCAGATATCTATCGACAAAGCCAAAAAAAAACATTTAGCACTATGAAGATATTTTACATATTTTTATAGAGACCACAATAAAAAAGGCAAGTTTACATTGACTATGACAATTGGCAACGTGTACAAAATAAAAAGACATGCATCACAATAAATTACATCCTGTCTTTGTCAATAGAACAATGTTAACAAAAGGATATTTACCTCATTGTCAGCACTAAACGTTGCTCCGCACAAATACTCTCACGGAAAGTGCTGCGCTGATGATGTATGTCATCCTTCACATGTGAGAGCAGAATATCAAAGGTTTCGATGGACATCCGCAGGTAACGTTGAAATTTAAAGGGATGATCCCGAAGCTGAACATACAGGGTGTGAAAGGCACCATATGTATCCCGTAAAAAATTCACTTCATGGATCCAATATCTCCTTTGAGAAATACGCCTTCTCTGCTGACGTCGCAGATACTTCAAGCAAAATCGCACCAGCTCAGACACAGACATCTTGCTAGCAGCAGAAGTTCACTCGATGCTCTCAAAATGGAGAATGGGTGTCGACTCCCATGCCACGCAGACAAAAGGCAAAAAAAAAAATTGAATAACTTTATTGACAGTGCCTGAAAGCAGACAAATGGATGCTTCAAGAATGGACCTCAAAATGACATAACGCAGTCACATGCGTTAACGTGAAGCCAAATGTACACAAAATTTGGGTCATTTCAGCACATCCGTTTAACGGATCCGTTTAAGGGATTGTACTAAACACTATGTGAACCTAGCCTAAGAGCACAGTGGCCTCCATAATCCTTAAATGTAAGAAGTTTGGGACCACCAGAAGTCTTGAAAAATAAATGATATAGTAGATCAGGTATAAATAAGGCTCATGAAAAAAACACTAATACATAAATACTTTGAAAATAAGGAGAACCAAGAGTCTTTGGTGATAATAATAAAAGATCATAAATTTATTACATAGTTAAATAACATCACATAAGTCAATCATAATATCAAAATATATGTGCAAACCAAGAAATGGAACAGACAGAAGAGACCAGAGACCTCCAAGTAATATATTAATCACATGTGTACAATAATAGACTCCACCATAGAGCCGAAAAATAACCCCAAGGGCAGCCCATACAGAGAACTCAATCTCTGAACAACCGTAACAGCACTATATATAATAAGGGGCTTACTCAAGAATGGTGGAGGGCAGGAGGGGACAGGTCCCGGAGTGATGTCCACCCCGACACGCGTTTCGCGGATGCTACATGCCGCTTTCTCAAGGGGATGATAAGTGGTGGGACCAGGACCTTCAAATATCCTTTGTGATAAATCACATGATCAAAATAGACCAATGAGCGCCGGTATAGTTGGCGCATGCGCCGTGGGGGCCGCAGGTCCTGCGACGGCCAAGGCGTCACAGATCCGAGCACACACAAAGAGCAAAAAGCTCCAGGTGCGTGCCTGTTGTGAATGGACTTGAATTGAGTTTGAGCAGAGGCTCCCTCTGATGGTTACAAGCGGTACTGGACTGTCCAGTGAAGATTGTGAGGATTGGGAATCAGGTGTTACTGACTGGTCTTATTTAAGGGAGTCGCCTTCCCATCAGGGTTGCCGGTGATCAATTGTTCTGGTCTCAATCCTTGATTCCTGTTTCCTTTGTAGCCTGCTGTGTCGTGTCTGCATCTCCTGCTAACAGATAAGACATTTTCTTCTTTTTGTTTTTGTGCTTGATTTTTGCATTTTGTCCTGCACTTCTGTGGGGGCCTTCAAGGTCCCCTCCGGGGGCTTTTGCCCTCTCAGTTTAGTTCAGCCACTGATGTTTTGTACATTTGCCTTTTCCAGTTTTTTCAGTGGCTGCTGTTTTGATTTTGTTACACCAGAGAACTAATTTAGGTGGTAGAGGTCGTGTGATCTCAGGTGTTTTTGAAATTAGTAGAGTTGGTGCTTTTCAGGGTTTTTTGGGATTGCAGTAAGTGCCCTTCCTATCCTTTTCTATTTAGATAGTTTGGGCCCCAACGTTTGCTCATACTATTTTCTGTCTGTGTCAGTATTTCCTCTTGTCTAACGCCATTACATGTTTGGGGGCTTTCTATGTTCTTTGGGGATCTGCTCCGGGGCAGATAGCTTTCCTCTTTCTATCTTTAGGTATAGTTAGTTTCTCAGGCTGTGACGAGGCGTCTAGGACCAACGTAGGAACGCTCCACGGCTGCCTCTAGTTGTGGTGGTTAGTCAGGGTACTGCAATCTCATAGATTCCAACTTCTCTGGTGTATTGCCTTTTTTACCTGCACTCCTCAGCTACCAAATCATAACACGTGTCAGAACCATAAAGACGCCCCGCCGTCGGAGAGACGAGGGGACCAACACAGCGCATGCGCACAACCGGTGTTAGATATCAAAGAGCCAGAAAAAAGAGACTGGCACATGTAATTAAACATAACATCATAGGTAATAAGGGCTATTAAACATGAATTTAGATGTCACTACGGCGCCAAAATATCAGAAGAATTATATCAGCACATGTCATAAGCACATTATCCTAAGGGCAGACAAGTACATAAGTAACTATAACATCAAATATACACAAATGCCATTAAACAAACAGCGACGACATGTGCATAAATGTAATTATATACATAGAAGATAACGGCAGCCAGACATATCATTCTGATGTAAGTTCAGTTCCTTCTCTTAACCATGGGGATAGAAAATCTGGTCAGGGTCCCGAGAATATAATAGATTATGAACTGCTGTGGAGGAAAAAGTGAGGAATAAAAAGAAAAAAAATTAAAAACAAATAAAAACAAAAGGACATCACACAATGACAAGGTCCGTACGGAACATGCTTATAAAAAAGAGGCAAAACTTAAGGACTCATTGAAGCCATTGGGCACGATGGTGTCAAGAGAGACAATCCATCGTGTCTCCATCTGGGCTAGTATTTTTTTATTGTCACCACCTCGAATCCTGAGGTGGAGGATATCAATACCCCGGACCTTAAAGGACAATGCGTCACAATTGTGATGTTGTTTAAAATGGCGGGAAACCGTCTTTAGGTCCGAGGAGTCCAAGATGGATCTTGCTGCGCCAATGTCCCGCACATGCTCCCGGACCCGTATCCTCAACTCCCTGGTGGTCAGGCCGACGTATATCCTGGGGCAGCCACACGTGGCATAATAAATAACGTTAGTACTGCCACAGGTTATACGCCGGCGTATGTCTTCCAGGTCTAGGAAGACTTCTGGTGGTCATGAAAAAAACACTAATACATAAATACTTTATTGAAAAAATTCTATTAAAATAGTACCACCACAAACAAAACAAAATCAATAAATCGCCAATTGGCTGGTAAATAATGGGCACCGCCGCCCAGTAGCTTGTGCTGGACTGGTGATAAAATATCACCTTTAATAAGGACCCTCCAGTTCCAAATACAGTTCCAATCAAGACAAACAAACTACTGGGATTTTTTTGATATTTTGAGAAATTAGATAGCTTCAAGTGGTATTGTGGTTTGGGAAAAGGACCTATAAATCCCTATTGTATTTCTCATTATCCATTCTGATGCTTTGGACACAGATGCTACCATGAGCCTCCTGAGGAACTTATACCATGGGAGGGAAACGCGTCGAGGCGACATATGAAGCTAAGTCTCTATCCATCTTCACTTGGCTTAATTAACTTTTGTTATGTGCTGGTTTTTTCATGGGAATAGTGCAATAACTTGTTTTACCGATAAAGTTGTAACCACTGTAACTCATGTGATTATAATAATCAACATTGGGAATTTGTTCTTCGGTAACTGTACCATTGATTCAAATGTATGATTGTTAATCAACTAGTGATGCCAGGTGTGTTTAACGATTATTGGTGGCTTTCGGTAATCGCATACAGCATACATTTTTCAATGTTTTTTTCTTGTTAGCACTTCCCTTTATCTGATTTTAAATATCTGGCTTATCTATATGGCAATTGAGCCAATACCATTTTGTCAATGGAATAGGTACGTGGTATGGGGGCACCATTATAAATTAGGGTGTAAAAGCTCCGTTGTCAGGTAGGGAAATACAATAGGGATTTATAGGTCCTTTTCCCAAACCACAATACCACTTGAAGCTATCTAATTTCTCAAAATATCAAAAAAATCCCAGTAGTTTGTTTGTCTTGATTGGAGCTATATTTGGAACTGGAGGGTCCTTATTAAAGGTGATATTTTATCACCAGTCCAGCACAAGCTACTGGGCGGCGGTGCCCATTATTTACCAGCCAATTGGCGGTTTATTGATTTTGTTTTGTTTGTGGTGGTACTATTTTAATAGAATTTTTTCAATAAAGTATTTATGTATTAGTGTTTTTTTCATGACCACCAGAAGTCTTCCTAGACCTGGCCGTCCAGCCACACTGAGCAATCATGGGAGAAGAGCCTTGGTGAGAGAGATAAAGAAGAACCCCAAGATCACTGTGGCTGAGCTCCACAGATGCAGTAAGGAGATGAGAGAAAGTTCCACAAAGTCAACTATCACTGCAGCCTCCACCAGTCGGGCCTTTATGGCAGAGTGGCCCTATGGAAGCCTCTCCTCAGTGCCAGACATATGAAAGCCGCATAGAGTTTACTAAAAACACATGAAGGACTCCAGACTATGAGAAATAAGATTCTCTGGTCTGATGAGATGAAGATAGAACTTTTTGGTGATAATTCTAAGCGGTATGTGTGGAGAAAACCAGGCACTGCTCATCACCTGCCCAATACAATCCCAACAGTGAAACATGGTGGTGGCAGCATCATGTTATGGGGGAGTTTTTCAGCTGCAGGGACAGGACAACTGGTTGCAATTGAAGGAAACATGAATGTGGCCAAGTACAGAGATATCCTGGATGAAAACCTCTTCCAGAGTGCTCTGGACCTCAGACTTGGCCGAAGGTTCACCTTCCAACAAGACAATGACCCTAAGCACACAGCTAAAATAACAAAGGAGCGGCTTCATAACAACTCTGTGACCATTCCTGACTGACCCAGCCAGAGCCCTGACCTAAACCCTACTGAGCATCTCTGGAGAGACCTGAAAATGGCTGTCCACCAACGATCACCTTCCAACCCAACGGAACTGGAGAGGATCTGCAAGGAAGAATGGCAGAGGATCCCCAAATCCAGGGGTGAAAAACTTGTTACATCATTCCCAAGAAGACTCATGGCTGTACTAGCTCAAAAGGGGCTTCTACACAATGCTGAGCAAAGGGGCTGAATACTTATGACCATGGGAGATTTCAGGTTTTATTTTTTAAGAAATTTGCAAAAATTTCTACATTTCTGTTTTTTTTCAGTAAAGATGGGGTGCAGAGGGCACATTAATGAGAAAAAATAAACTTTACTGCATTTACCAAATGGCTACAATGAAACAAAGAGTAAAAAATGTAAAGGGGTCTGAATACTTTCCGTACCCACTGTATCATTAGCAGGAATTTCCAAGACTTTGCTCTTCTGGGTTATTGCACTAGTCCTCATGGAAGCTAATCATATGCATTCAATCCCTGTGCTCTACCAAAGGTATGAGCGCTTTGATTAGTGCCGATGGTTCTTTGTTTTTTGCAAAACTCAAATGTACAAACCAAAAAGAAGAAAGTGGAAAAAAATGAAATATACAAAAAAGAAGAATATGAAAAACATGTGCAAAAAAGAAAAAAAAACAAATGTGCAAACCCGAAAGTGGAAAATGAAAAAAATTAACATAAACAAAAGAGGCATTAAAATATAAGAAAAAGAGAACAAAAACTCATGTACAATCCAGAAAGTGGAGAACAAAATCACAAATGTACAAAACAGAAAGTAGTGAAAAACATGAAATAAAATAGCTGATCTAGAAGAAAGAAACGATAAATTGAAAGAAAAGGAAGGAAACTTAAAGAAAGAAAAATATGCAAAGGATAAAGAAACTACAAAAGTATACAAAAGAGTATGAAATAAACACAAATATACATATCAGGAGGGGGACAAAAAACACAATTTTGCAAGCAAAAAAGGAAAACAGAAAACATGAAAATATAAAAAAGAAGGATATAGAAGATATGTGCAAAAGAGAAAGAAGCAAAAAACACAAATCAGAAAGCAGGAAATGAAAATTACAAATGTGCAAACTGGAAAGTAGTAAACAGGAAACAAAAAAATATACTATTTATGTAGGAAACTGAAAAAAATAACAAACGAGAAAGAAGGAAATTAAAATATACAGAATAGAAGGAAATTAAAACATGCAAAAAAGAAAAACGAAGGAAGCAGGAGAGTACCTAGAAATTATGTAGCCTCATGGCAAAAGTCTGAATGCGCCCCCCCCTCCCGAAAAAAAAATAATAATCAATATTCTTCCCCACCCTCTAAGGTGCAAACTGCAGCCACTATTTAACCCCCTCATCCACTCTCCAAATTGTGTGCAGGGTACTGCAGGCAGAATATTCCCCTCTAGTGCCCCCACAATATAGGGTGCAAACTGCAGCAGTGCAGCCACTATTTACCCCCTCCAAATTGTGTGCAGCAGCCATACATATTATTTTCTAAGAAGTGCCACCATCGTGGCAAAGGGACACATTAAAAGAAAAAAAAAAATCACCGCTGGGCCCAGCTCAACGTCTTGCGTCTCCACACAGCCTCATCTCCTCACGTTCCGCCTCCAACAGCCCTCACATGTGCAACTACTTCCGGTCGGGCCCAGCATACACTGCTCTCTCTGGCTGGAAAGCTCCGTCAGCCAGGAGGCGTGGTGTCCTTATGCAAATCCAGCCAGAGTTCAGCTGGAAGCAGTGCAGGACTAGAAAGGAGGAGTTAGGAGGAGCTAGGGACAGAGTGACGGTGGCGCAAACATTTAATTAAAGCAGGGGTGGGGAACCTTTTTCCAGCTGGGAGCCATTTGGAAATTTCTATCATCATTCGGGGGCCACACTGAAATGATCACCTTGAAAATTACCCCGGTATATTTAGTCAAACAATTACGGTAACTCACCCTTAATGTGATGGCTGGACCTGCTTCTCTTTGGTGCAGCTGTGATGTTAAGTGATACTGATCATGTTGCTTCTCACAGCTGCTTTTCCAGATTTGTGTCAGCCAGGAGAGCAGTCAACTTTTTGTCATAAGTTTTTTAAATCATATACATCACATAGGAGACGCTGGAACTACTGTATATTCATCACATAGGAGACACTGGGACAGCTGTATATACACCACATATGAGACGATGGGACTGCTACATAATCATATAGGAGACCCTGTGACTGCTGTCTATATATCACACAGGAGATGCTGGGACTGCTGAATATACATCACACATGAGACGCTGTGAATGCTGAATATACATCACGTAGGAGACACAGGGACTGCTGTGTATGTGGCACCCCAGAAGTTTGGTTGCCACAATTGTCTTGCCTCCCTCCAGGGGGGAGTGATGTCATGCCTGGAAGCAAGGAAGGGTTCCCCTTAACAGGTAATATGCAGCATCTAACACTTTTCCTACTCCAGACCAGAAGGAGAAGCTCTAACACCTGATTTCAGGGGAGCTTCCTTGGAAGATTCTGGCTGGGGGAGGAGTTAGAGTTAGTTAGTGTCTGAGCAGGGTTGAGAGAGGACATGTGGCTAGGAACTGGGGTACAGGAGCTATAGCTGAGCTCACCTTTAGTCCTGAGCGCCAGAAATCGGACCCCGGAGTCCGAGGCTGAGTGGGTGCTAAAGCCGTGTGTGTTGTGAATGGGTTTGAGATGAGTTCTGAGCAGAGGCTCCCTCTGGTGGTTACAAGCGGTACTAGTGAGGATTGTGAGGACTGGGAATCAGGTGTTACTGACTGGTCTTATATAAGGGAGTCATTTTCCCATCAGGGTTGCCGGTGATCAATTGTTCTGGTCTGAATCCTTCTTTCCAGTTTCCCTTGTAGCCTGCTGTGTCGTGTCTGCATCTCCTGCTATCAGATAAGACAATTTCTTCTTTTGTGTTTTTGCTATATTTTTGCATTTTGTCCTGCACTTCTGTGGGGGCCTTCAGGGTCCCCTCCGGGGGCTTTTGCCCTCTCAGTTTAGTTCAGCCACTGTGTTTTGTACTTTTGCTTTTTCCAGTTTTTTTCAGTGGCTGCTGTTTTGATTTTGTTACACCAGAGAACTAATTTAGGTGGTAGAGGTCGTGTGATCTCAGGTGATTTTGAAATTAGTAGAGTTGGTGTTTTTCAGGGTTTTCTGGATTGCAGTAAGTAACCTTCCTGTCCTTTTCTATTTAGATAGTTTGGGCCCCAGCGTTTGCTCATACTATTTTCTTTCTGTGTCAGTATTTCCTCTTGTCTAACCGCCATTACATGTTTGGGGGCTTTCTATTATCTTTGGGGTTCTGCTCCGGGGCAGATAGCTTTCCTATTTCTATCTTTAGGTGTAGTTAGTTTCTCAGGCTGTGACGAGGCGTCTAGGACCAACGTAGGAACGCTCCACCGCTGCCTCTAGTTGTGGTGGTTAGTCAGGGTACTGCAATCTCATAGATTCCAACTGCTCTGGTGTATTCCTTTTTTGCCTGCTCTCCTCAGCTACCGTAACATAACAGTATCACCGGCCTCAAAATTGTATGGTACTCACAGAAGGGAAAAAATATTTTGAAGGAAGAAAAGTTGTCAGAGATATTTTTCTGTTTGTTGCATTTTTTTTTTTTTTCCCTCTGTATCTCTGGGTGCTGGGGAGGATCTTTTCTCCCAATGGAGTTTGCACAGTTGTCTGGCCGTGTGGATCAGCTTGCCACTGAGGTTCAGAGTATTGCTGCATATCTTGCTAGGTTGCCTGTTGTGGAACCTAGGATCCCCATGCCAGATTTGTTTTTAGGGGATCGAGCTAAGTTTCAGAATTTCAAAAATAATTGTAAATTGTTTTTGCCTTAAAATCTAAGTCCTCAGGAAACGCAGCGCAGCAGGTTCAAATTGTCATCTCTCTCCTGCGCGGCGATCCTCAGGATTGGGCTTTTTCCCTGATACCTGGGGATCCTGTTTTGAGTGATGTTGATGCATTTTTTCAGGCTTTGGGGTTATTGTACGATGAGCCTAATGTCACTGATCAAGCTGAAAAAGCCTTGTTGGCATTAAATCAGGGGCTTGATGACGCTGAGTTATACTGTCAGAGATTCCGTAGGTGGGCAGTCCTGACCAAATGGAATGACGACGCTTTGGCGGCCCTTTTTCGGAAGGGTCTGTCAGATAATGTAAAGGATGTTATGGTGGGATTCCCTGTCCCCTCTGGTCTCAATGATTCTATGTCATTAGCGATTCAAATTGACAGACGTTTGCGTGAGCGGAGAAGTATGCGTGGAGTGGTGTTGCCTTGTGAGCCAGCTGCTGAGCCCATGCAGTGTGATGGAGTGGTGTCTGGGGCACAGCGTCATGAGTTTCGAAAGCGCAATGGGTTATGTTTCTACTGTGGTGATGCCTCTCATGCTATTTCAGTCTGCCCTAAGCGGGAAGACATTTTGCACGCTCAGTTGTCTTGGGTAGTGTTCAGACTAAGTTTTTATTAACTGTCACTCTGATATGCTCTCTGTCCTCATTTTCTGCTCAGGCTTTCGTTGATTCTGGAGCAGCTATTAACCTGATGGATTATGATTTTGCTAAACGTTGTGGGTTTCCCTTGATACCCCTACAGAAGTCTATTCCCCTACTGGGGATCGATTCTACCCCTTTGGCTGAGAATAAACCCCAGTTTTCTACTCAGGTGATAATGAGGGTTGAACCTGATCACCAGGAGTGCTGCAAATTTTTGGTTCTATATAATCTGCATGACATTATCGTGCTGGGTTTCCCTTGGTTACAGTCTCATAATCCTGTTTTGGATTGGAAATCTGTGTCTGTAACCAGTTGGGGCTGCCAATGTGTTAGTGCCAACACTCCTGTTTTTTCTGCCTCCCCCCAGGCTGAGGATGTTCCTGACTTTTTGTTTGATTTTTCTGATGTGTTTAGCGAAAGTAAATCTGCATCCTTACCTCCCCATAGGAGCTATGACTGCGCTATTGAATTAGTGCCGGGTAGTAAATTCCCTAAAGGTCGCCTTTTTAACTTGTCTGTACCTGAACATGACGCTATGCGGTCTTATATCAAGGAATCATTGGAGAAGGGTCATATCAGACCATCCTCTTCACCCTTAGGTGCCGGTTTTTTCTTTGTGGCCAAAAAAGATGGTTCATTAAGGCCGTGTATTGATTATCGTCTCTTGAACAATATTACTGTGAAATATCAATACCCGTTACCCTTGATTTCTGACCTGTTTTCCAGGGTGAAAAACGCTACTTGGTTTACCAAGCTTGACCTCAGGGGGGCATATAACCTTATTCGCATTAAGCACGGGATGAATGGAAGACGGCATTCAATACCCCTGAAGGGCATTTTGAGTACCTAGTGATGCCCTTTGGGCTCACTAATGCTCCTTCCGTCTTCCAGTCCTTCATGAATGACATTTTCAGGGATTTTGTGGATAAATTTCTGATTGTTTATTTGGATGATATCTTGATTTTTTCTAATGACTGGGACTCTCATGTGAAACATGTTCGAACTGTATTCCAGATTTTGAGAGAGAATGCTCTGTATGTGAAGGGATCAAAGTGTCTTTTTGGCGTACAGAAGATCTCATTTCTGGGATTCATTTTGTCCCCATCTGTTATTGAAATGGACCGGTCAAGGTTCAGGCCATCTGTGATTGGGTCCAACCTACTTCATTAAAGGCTCTTCAGAGATTTTTGGGTTTTGCCAATTTTTATCGTAAATTTATTGGTAATTTCTCGGTTATTGTTAAACCATTAACTGATTTGACCAGAAAGGGTTCTGATGTGGTGAATTGGCCTCCTGAGGCAGTCTCTGCGTTTCAGGAACTTAAGCAGAGATTCACTTCTGCTCCTGTTCTACGGCAGCCTGATGTTTCTCTGCCATTTCAGGTGGAGGTTGATGCCTCTGAAATTGGGGCAGGTGCCGTTTTGTCCCAAAAAGATCCAGAGACCTCTAAAAGTAACCCTTGTGCCTTTTTCTCTCGAAAATTTTCTCCTACTGAACGTAATTATGACGTGGGTAATCGGGAGTTATTGGCCATGAAGTGGGCTTTTGAAGAGTGGAGACATTGGCTTGAGGGAGCCAAACATCAGGTGGTGGTCCTTACGGACCATAAGAATCTGGTCTATCTGGAATCTGCCAAGCGACTCAATCCTAGACAGGCCAGGTGGGCCTTGTTTTTCACACGTTTTAATTTTGTGGTTTCCTTTCTTCCTGGCACTAAGAATGTTAAGGCGGATGCCCTCTCGAGGAGTTTCCTTGCGGACTCTCCTGAGCTATCTGATCCCTCTGTTATTTTGAAGGAGGGTGTAGTTCTTTCCGCCATCTTGCCCAATTTGAGACTTGCTCTGGAGGGGTGTCAGGAGGATAGGCCCGAGCGCTGCCCTGTTGGAAAATTGTTTGTCCCGGACCAATGGAAAAAGAGTGTGATGTCTGAGATTCATTGTTCCGCGTTGGCTGGGCATCCCGGAATTTTTGGTACCAGAGACTTGGTTAGTCGGTCCTTTTGGTGGCCTACCTTGTCTCGCGATGTCAGGGAATTTGTGCAGTCCTGCGGGACTTGCTCTCGCTCCAAGCCTTGCTCTCGCTCTAGTGGTTTGTTGATGCCATTGCCTGTGCCCAAGAGACCATGGACCCATATCTCTATGGATTTCATTTCCGATCTTCCTGTTTCTCAGAGAATGACCACCATCTGGGTAATTTGTGATAGGTTTTCCAAAATGATACATCTTGTGCCATTACCTAAGTTGCCTTCCTCCTCTGAATTGGTGCCGTTGTTCCTTCAGCACGTGGTTCGTTTACACAGCATTCCTGAGAACATTGTGTCTGACAGAGGAGTCCAGTTTGTTTCCAGATTTTGGAGGACTTTTTGTTCTAAACTGGGTGTTCAATTGTCTTTCTCCTCGGCATTTCATCCTCAGACCAATGGTCAAACTGAGAGAACAAACCAGACATTGGAGACTTATCTAAGATGCTTTGTGTCTGCTGATCAGGATGACTGGGTCTCTTTTTTGCCTTTGGCTGAGTTTGCTCTTAATAATGAGGCTAGCTCTGCCACTTTGATGTCTCCGTTTTTCTGTAATTCTGGGTTTCACCCTCGATTTTCTTCAGGACAGACGGAGGCTTCTGTCTGTCCAGGTGTTGACTCTGTTGTTGAGCGTATGCAGCAGATTTGGGACCAGGTAGTGGAGAGGTTGTCCCTCTCTCAGGAGAAGGCCCAGCGGTTTGCTAACCGGCATAGGACTGATGGTCCTCGGTTTAAAGTGGGGGACTTGGTCTGGTTGTCCTCAAAGAATATTCCTATGAGAGTAGCATCTCCTAAATTTAAGCCTAGGTTCATTGGACCTTATAAGATCATGGAGATTATTAATCCTGTTTCTTTTCGTTTGCTTCTTCCAGGGACATTTAAGATCCATAACGTGTTCCACAAGTCCTTGTTGAAGAGGTTTGTTGAGCCAGTGGTTCCTGCTGCTGTGCCTCCTGACCCTGTTTTGGTTGAGGGCAATCTGGAGTATGTGGTTGAGAAAATATTGGATTCTCGTTTTTCTAGACGAAGACTCCAGTATTTGGTTAAATGGAGAGGTTATGGTCAGGAAGACAATTCTTGGGTGTTTGCTTCGGACATCCATGCTAGGAGACTTATCCGTGCGTATCATAGAACTCATCCTGACCGACCTGGTTGCTCAAATGAGGGTTCGGTGACCCCTCCTCAAGGGGGGGGTACTGTTGTGAATGGGTTTGAGATGAGTTCTGAGCAGAGGCTCCCTCTGGTGGTTACAAGCGGTACTAGTGAGGATTGTGAGGACTGGGAATCAGGTGTTACTGATTGGTCTTATATAAGGGAGTCATTTTCCCATCAGGGTTGCCGGTGATCAATTGTTCTGGTCTGAATCCTTCTTTCCAGTTTCCCTTGTAGCCTGCTGTGTCGTGTCTGCATCTCCTGCTATCAGATAAGACAATTTCTTATTTTGTGTTTTTGCTATATTTTTGCATTTTGTCCTGCACTTCTGTGGGGGCCTTCAGGGTCCTCTCCGGGGGCTTTTGCCCTCTCAGTTTAGTCCAGCCACTGTGTTTAGTACTTTTGCTTTTTCCAGTTTTTTTTCAGTGGCTGCTGTTTTGATTTTGTTACACCAGAGAACTAATTTAGGTGGTAGAGGTCGTGTGATCTCAGGTGATTTTGAAATTAGTAGAGTTGGTGTTTTTTCAGGGTTTTCTGAGATTGCAGTAAGTACCCTTCCTGTCCTTTTCTATTTAGATAGTTTGGGCCCCAGCGTTTGCTCATACTATTTTCTTTCTGTGTCAGTATTTCCTCTTGTCTAACCGCCATTACATGTTTGGGGGCTTTCTATTATCTTTGGGGTTCTGCTCCGGGGCAGATAGCTTTCCTATTTCTATCTTTAGGTGTAGTTAGTTTCTCAGGCTGTGACGAGGCGTCTAGGACCAACGTAGGAACGCTCCACGGCTGCCTCTAGTTGCGGTGGTTAGTCAGGGTACTGCAATCTCATAGATTCCAACTGCTCTGGTGTATTTCCTTTTTTACCTGCACTCCTCAGCTACCGTAACATACCATGACCCTTTCCTGATGACCCTTCCCTAATGGTCCTTCCCTGATGACCCTTCCCTAATGGTCCTTCCCTGATGGTCCTTCCCTAATGGTCCTTCCCTGATGACCCTTCCCTGATGGCCCTTCCCTGATGACCCTTCCCTAATGGTCCTTTCCTGCTGGTCCTTCCCTGATGGCCCTTCCCTGATGACCCTTTCCTGATGACCCTTCCCTAATGGTCCTTCCCTGATGACCCTTCCCTAATGGTCCTTCCCTGATGGTCCTTCCCTAATGGTCCTTCCCTGATGACCCTTCCCTGATGACCCTTCCCTGATGGTCTTTCCCTGATGGTCCTTCTGTGCACATGAACAAGCAGTGGACGCCGCGTTCACGCCGCCACATTGACGCTGAATTCACTAAGGACCCTTGAGGCCAAACCATCAGGCATTGTGTCTTTTCTACTCACAATTTACCAGTATGTACTCTAATAAAGGTCTTCGCCGACCGAAATGTCACACTGTGAATAAACCTTTATATTTCTACTTATCTGAGTGCCAAGTCCTTCATAATACTATATGGTCCTTCTCTGATGACCCCAGATTGGATGCAGGTTGGAGGGGCTTCTTTCTGCACATTTTTGAGTGTGGATTCTCTATTCTTCGTTGATGTAATTAACTCTGTGCCATCAGCAGGAGGCTCCGAGTCGCTCAGTGCCGAGTCCATTTATCTCTGTGCATATGCTATATGTGTGGGACTTAATGACACGTAGCAGCAATCCATCATGTCGCTTCATGTCAGACCTTTAATATACAGCAATCTCTTTCTGATTAATGTTATTACAGTGAGACGGTGATTTGACTTCTTAGAAGATAGAATTTGTTGCTGACCCCACAATAACAATGTACTTTTCTTTATGAAGGGGAACGGACCAGATATCACCCCCAGTGTCATTGGAGGAGTTACCCTGCATGGGAATAAATAAACAGTGATAGCCTCGGAAACTGGTAAAGATCCACGCTGAAGTTGGGGCCCAGCCCTCCTTCAGATTACTGAGCTGGGGGGTCTCTGATAAATCTGTAACCAAAACTGATGGGATAAATTGTCTGGGTGAGGTTGGCTGGTGGCTCCATCATGAAGAGTGAAGACCACGAGGGGGACTCTATGGTGACAACCTCCCCACATGAGCGAGTCACCTGTGGCTGCCATCACATATTGCGACTATATGGGCATGAATTGTCCAGAACTTGTATGTTCTTACTGGCTTCACACTGGAGTTGTCCTATCCTGCATCTGAGGTGATGAAGGGGCAGAATTGGCACTGAAAGGCTTTTGATGTAACTAATAACAAGCAGTAAACAAATCGGCTGGGGGGTAATTAATGCAGCCCCAGAACGGGACCATTTGGAGCCAATTAGTGTCCTGTGGAGCAGTATTAGGAAGAACATTGCATGTAAGGAGAGGAGGATTGTTGAGGGCTTGTAGCCACCACTGAGTGTTTCTGCCTCAAACTCAGCATGCACACTTGATCCCAGCAAGAGATCATTAATTTTCAGTGTAGGATAAAAAAAGAGTCTATCTGGGCTTTAGACATTGTAAAACTAGCAACAGGTAGCATGAGCACAGCTGGGAAAGACACTCTAGATCTAGATCAGCAGGAGGGTGGGAGCAATTACCATGAATGGATTGAGAAAAGAGCATGACAAGTTAAGCGCCCGTCTCACACAGCGATCTCGCTAGCGAGATCGCTACTGAGTCACTAGTTTTGTGACGCAGCAGCAATGTCCCCAGCTGTGTGTGACATTCAGCGACCATCAGCCCCCCTGCCGGGTATCGCTGATCGTCGCTGAATGTCCTGGACATTTTTTTGATCGCTGGTCTCCCGCTGACAGGCACGCATCGCTGCGTGTGACAGGCGGGAGACCAGCGATCTGCTGGTAACCAATGTACACATTGGGTTTCCAGGCGCGGGGCTGTGCCTAGAAACCCGCTCTGTACCTTGGATACCAGCGCCCTGATGCAGGGAGCTGGTAACCAAGGTACACAGCGGGTTTCCAGGCACCGCGCAGCGCCTGGAAACCCGATGTGTACCTTGGTTACCAGCTCCCTGCATCAGGGCGCTGGTATCCAACGTACACTGCGGGTAACTAAGCGATGTTACCCGCAGTGTCGCTGTGCTGATCGCTGCCTGTTTGGCAGCTCCGCAGCGATCATGTAGCGATACACCAGCGATCCTGACAAGTGCATATCGTTGTCGGGATCGCTGGTGTATCGCTATGTGAGACCCAGCCTTAGGGTCCTGTCACACTCTTCAATGTCCCAGCGATCCCACCAACGATACGACGTGGATGGGATCGCTGGGACATCGTTAGCTGATCGCTGGTGAGCTGTCACATAGGCAGACTCACCAGCGATCAGGACCAGCGAGCACGCTGGTATCCAATGTACACATCGGGTAACTAAGCACCGCGTGGCACCTAGTTACCCGATATGTACCCTAGATACCGGCTCTCAGTGCTCTACAGCAGAAGCTGGGAGCCGGTAACCAGGGTACATATTGATTAACTAGGTGCCGCGCGGTGCTTAGTTACCCGATATGTACATTGGATACCAGCTCCCAGCTCGCTGATCGTTGGTCTCCCGCTGTCACACGCAGCGATGTGCGCTGGCCAGCGGTAGACCAACGATGAAAAAATGGTCCAGGACATTCAGCGACGATCAGCGATACCCAGCAGGGGGGCTGATCGTCGCTGTGTATCACACATAGCGAGATCACTGGCTAGGTCGCTGGTGCGTCACAAAATCGGTAACACTTCAGCGATCTCGCATAGTGTGACGGGGGCTTTAAGAGGGATTTGGTCCTCCTCATTATACTTTCCACCTATAAACACGCTTCCCTATAGAATAAGACATGTGACTGCTTTCGACTTAGACTAAATGGTCACAGCAGCCTTTTATTAAATACAGTGGGTTCGGAAAGTATTCAGACCCCTTTACATTTTTCACTCTTTGTTTCATTGCAGCCATTTGGTAAATACAAAAAAGTTCATTTTTTCCTCATTAATGTACACTCTGCTCCCCATCTTTACTGAAAAAAACAGAATTGTAGAAATTTTTGCAAATTTATTAAAAAATAAAAACTGAAATATCACATGGTCATAAGTATTCAGCCCCTTTGCTCAGACACTCATATTTAAATCACATGCTATCCATTTCCTTGTGATCCTCCTTGAGATGGTTCTGCTCCTTCATTGGAGTCCAGCTGTGTGTAATTACACTGATAGGACTTGATTTGTAAAGACGACACCTGTCTATATAAGACCTCACAGCTCACAGTGCATGTCACACCAAATGAGAATCATGAGGTCAAAGGAACTGGCCAAGGAGCTCAGAGACAGAATTGTGGCAAGGCACAGATCTGGCCAAGGTTACAAAAGAATTTCTGCAGTACTCAAGGTTCCTAAGAGCACAGAGGCCTCCATAATCCTTAAATTGAAGAAGTTTGGGACCACCAGAAGTCTTCCTAGACCTGGTCATCCAGCCAAACTGAGCAATCGTGGGAGAAGAGCCTTGGTGAGAGAGGTAAAGAAGAACCCCAAGATTACTGTGGCTCAGCGCTACAAATGCAGCAAGGAGATGGGAGAAAGTCCCACAAAGTCAACCATCACTGCAGCTGTGTAGCCCTGGTACACAATACCAGGAGGATGAGTGGAGAGGTAACAGTTAAGGTCTCTTCATGACATCATGTACACTTCTGACACACCCAGCAGGGGTGTGGAAGGGAGTGATTTCTAGTCAGTCAGTTTCCTGTCCTTGGACAGAGTAGACGTGTCCAGTTTGAGCCTGTCATCAGTTCAGAACGTGGAGGCTGGTACAGGTGATCTAATTCACCTTAGTCTAGTCAGAGCTGTGCCCCACTGGAAGAAAGACTGAACTATCTATTAAGAGTCGAGCAAATCGAAGGGCAAAGTGGAAGGAAGATTATTGGAAAAGTGCGTTTGGCTTGGAAAAGTCCTGCACATTGCTACCGGTTACTGGGGACCGAAGAATCACTATTGTTACAAGCATAGTGAAGAGAAAACCAGAGATTTACCGGACCCTAGGTCGCGGCAAACAAGCCCCTTATAGTCAGTACGTAACTGGGGTCAGGGGAAGTGAAGACTTTGAGTCTCTGCAGGACAAAATAAGGATTCAGCTCCCTCATAGAAAGGCTCCTAACACTAAATTGACTGGGAAGCACAGCTTTGGATAAGCTGGAATCATAGAGGGGACTACGCTTCAGGCTGGTCGTACTCATCTTCATTGGACAGTAAAGGAGGCCCCTAACTTGCTTAGCTGTTGCCTCAAAGCTCATCCTCCATCAACCCCATCAGCCTCCCTGGGACCTGCTTGAACATCTTACAAGTAAAGGTATGGAAAGACGCTGACGGTGTGAGACTGAGTTATTATTGCATGCCTGCACAATCCCTACCTAACTACCGACCTGAGGGAAGAGTCCCACCTGTAGGGGACCCGACATCTAGCTGCCTCACCATCCCCTCAGAGATCTACAGCAGCGCTGGTATAAATTACCAGAAGACTACAGGTGGCGTCACGAACTGTATATAAACCTATCCCCTGTAAATATATCCCCAACATACGCCAGACCGACAGGGCCACAGACCGAGCCACAGCTACCTGTGACAATCCCCATAGACTTCCATGGGCTCGGCTCTGAGTACCCCATTGCCCTGGTAACCCACAATTGTGGTGGCGGGTCGACACAAAAACTTGGCGTCACGAACAGGATACGAAACTTGCAGCATTGCGAGCCCTGTGTGCCTGTGGAGTGTTTTTGTGAAAAAGGACTGTTTGCACTTTTGGCGCCAAAATCGCCATTTTTGTCGCCATATTCGCGCCCTCAGGCGCTGGAGAAGAAGGTGGGCGTACCTGAAAGAGCGCGCAAAGTCTTGGACACGCCCCCGGCTCTGACTCAGCGGCAGGTCCTGCAACAGGAAGTGAACGCTCTGACATCAGAGCGCCTGCGACGAAGGTCCTGTTCTCACTGCGGTGCCTGTGAAATAGCAGCGTCTGAAACCGGTAGGCTCCGTTTAACCAAGGGGGCGCTAAGATGTCACAACAACCGGCTGACAGTGCGGCCCCAGCCGGAGGCCCCAATCCCGCACCGTCTGGTATTGTAGCGCCAGATGGGGGCGCAGGCCCTGCACCCAGTCCGGTAGTCCCGATCATGCCACTAACGCTCCCATATATGCCTGGGGCGAAATGGCTTCCCCAATACAGCGGTGAGCCAGGCACATTAGCAGGCTTCAAGCGGAAGTTATGCAGCATCCTAGAAATGTACTCCATGCCTGAGAGACAAAAAGCTGCTGTGCTAATAGGGCAGCTAACTGGCGCTGCTGAGAGGGAAGTGGAGACCTGGGATACTGTTGATCAGGAGTCGGTACCTGCGATCTTCCTGAAGCTACATGCCATATTTGAAGACCGCACAGAAACGGATCTCCGGATGGCCTTCTATCACTGTTCACAACAGCTAGGTGACAGCATCCGGGACTACGCTTGCCGACTACAGGGAGCCCTGAAAGCACTCAAGCAAATTAACAATTTAAATGCTATCGACGAGAATAAAATGTTGAAAGAACAATTTATACAGGGATTGAGATCCCCAGAGGAACGCAGAACTGTGAATTGGTGGTCCTTAGATCATCCTGATGCTACCTTTGATGCCCTAAAGGACATGGCAATAAAAGGGCTGCGGCCCCTGGGCAAACCTGAGGTGGCCACCCAACATCATCAGGCTGAAGTCACTCCGGAACTGGCAGTAACCCCCTTTTCCCCGCTAGTGGCTGAAGCCAAAGCGCAGGTGACACCTCCTAGTGAATTGGACTGTCTGCGCTCAGAGGTGCGCCAGCTGACTAAAAATCTGGCCGCTGTGATGAGTGCCCTACAGCTGCGGAAAGAGGAGGAAGGGAAGATCTTGTTAGCTGACTGCCCAGAAGACGTCCCGTGGATGCACCGGAGAAGAAAGAAGACGTCGCCCCCCCGGAGGAGGACAACGCCACCCCCAGGAGCAACCTCTGATCAACACCCTCCTCGTCGAGAGATCATCTGTTACCGCTGCAACCGGAAAGGTCATCTGTCTACACAGTGTCCTTTAAACGGGCAGAACCTGGGTCCAAGGCCAACACCCAGGAGAATACCCGTCAGGCCCCCTAGACTGGAACCGCAGGTATGTGGGCGGGCGACCCTACCTGTCTATTATTCTAGATGGTATTGCTGTTCCAGCATTGTTAGACACTGGGTCCCAGGTGACCCTAATACCTGATGCTCTATATACCAAGTACTGGTCAATGGACAGTCTTAAACCTCCGAGCCTTGACTTTACTGTGTATGCTTCGAATGGTCTTCCTGTAGAAGTACTCGGAACAAAATGTGTAGATGTAAAGGTGGGCAGAGAGGAGTTGAAAGACCAAGGGCTTCTGGTAGTAAAGACTGTAAATGAGGAGAACGGTTTAAATATCATTTTGGGTACTAACATTATCGGTAATTGTTTGGGAGAAGTTGTGTTCTTACTCCAACAGCTCGCTGAGATTGCCCGACCAAGGCAGAGAGGAGTAATCCAAAGAGAGATCCGGGCCCTGGTGTGTCAGCAGCAAGCGAAGCTTACCGACGGCGAAATTGGTAATGTACGGGTCACTGACTCAGATCCTATTGTGATACCCCCAATGAGTGAAATGATCATTTGGTGCAGGGCAGCCATAGGTCTGAGAGGACAGAATTACCAAGCTGTAGTAGAACCCCACCATTCAGAACATAGACCTACACTTATGACTGCTAGAGGAGTAGTAGAGGTGGTGAATGGAAGAGTACCGGTACGGCTTCTCAATTGGGGAGATGATGAGGTAAATTTACCCCGTTATGCAACCATTGCTAAACTTCATGCTGTTGATAATAATTCTATTCTCCCGGCTGAGTCCTTAGACTCCTGTCAAATAGAGGAGGACAATGACCCAGCAACTCAGGTGGCGGAATGGTGTCAGCAACTCCATGTTGGGACGGACACCACTCCCGCTCACCAGAAGCAAGGGGTATTACGGGTGGTGCAAGAGTACGCCCAAGTGTTTAGCAAAAATCCACTTGATTTTGGGACAATTAAGGGAGTACAACATCACATCCCTACAGGCAGTCATCCTCCCATCAAAGAGCGGTATAGGCCCATACCTCCAGCCCATTATCAGAAGGCTGAAGAAATGTTGAATGATATGAAGAAAGCTGGGGTGATAAGGGATAGTTGTAGTCCCTGGGCAGCCCCTCTAGTTCTGGTTAAAAAGAAAGATGGTAGTATGAGAATGTGTGTGGATTACAGGCAGGTGAACCGCATAACACACAAGGATGCATACCCGCTACCACGTATAGAGGAATCATTAGCTGCTCTGAAAACGGCTAACTACTTTTCTACCCTTGATCTGACTAGTGGTTACTGGCAAGTGGCTGTGGCTGAGGAGGATCGTGAGAAAACGGCTTTCACCACCCCAATGGGGCTCTGTGAGTTCGACAGAATGCCGTTTGGGCTCAGCAGTGCCCCAGGAACATTTCAGAGAGTGATGGAAAACTGTCTGGGACATCTCAATTTTGAAACCGTGCTGCTATACCTAGACGATGTTATCGTGTATTCCAAGACATATGAGGACCATCTGAAGCACCTGGCAGAAGTATTCGAGTCCCTGTCCAGGTACGGGATGAAGTTGAAACCCTCAAAATGCCATCTACTCAAACAGAAGGTACAATACTTGGGGCACATCGTCAGTTCGGAAGGAGTAGCGCCGGACCCAGAGAAAGTCACTGCCATCCAGAAGTGGCCGGAGCCGAAGAACCTTAAGGAAGTGCGACAGTTCCTGGGACTAACGGGTTACTACAGGAGATTCGTGAAAGATTACACGAAGAAGGCAGCTCCTTTACAGGACCTCCTGGTAGGACAATCTTTAAAGAGCAGAAACCCTCCCTTTAATTGGGGTAAAGAACAGGCTGAAGCATTCCAAAAGATGAAAGAGATCCTGACAGGTGATGAGATCTTAACCTATCCTGATTACAGCCAACCGTTCCTGTTGTACACCGACGCCAGTAATGAAGGGCTGGGAGCAGTTCTCAGTCAGAAGCAGAATGGCCAAGAAAAAGTCATCGCTTATGCTAGCAGAAAACTCAGGCCAACGGAGAGGAATCCGGAAAATTATAGCAGCTTCAAGCTGGAGTTTCTGGCGCTGGTCTGGGCCATTACTGAAAGATTTAAGCACTATCTGGCCTCCAATAAGTTCACGGCGTACACAGACAACAACCCGTTAACGCACCTGGAAACCGCCAAGCTGGGTGCCATGGAGCAGCGATGGATGGCTCGGTTGTCCAATTACCAGTTTACTATCAAGTACCGGGCAGGTCGAAAGAATGCTAATGCTGATGCGTTGTCCCGAATGCCGCATGACTCTGATACGGAAGAAGAATCGGACGACCTGGAAGAAATTGAGCTACCTGCGTTCCATCGAAATGGGGTAGTCCATGAGCATCGAGTCCACAGAAAGCAGAATGGTGCAACATTAAATCCTTTACCCCATCATAGTTGGAAAGAGACTCAGGACAGTGATCCAGTGGTCAGCCGCATCAAGGAGTTGTTAAGACAGGAAGGCTCCTCTCTGGAAAAGGATGCACCTATGTCAGCCAAGCTCCTGTGGAACGAGAAAAGCAGGTTGTTCCTATACCGTGAGAAGTTGTGCAGGAGATACGTCAACCCCAGAACCCATGAAATGGTCTGGCAAATCGTGGTCCCCAAGGCAGACGTCCCAATGGTGTTGGAAGCGTACCACGATCAAGCAGGACACTTTGGCTGGAGAAAGCTGGAGACCCTGTTGAGATGCCGGTTCTACTGGGTAGGGATGCGCAGCTCCATCGAGAGGTGGTGTCGGAACTGTGGACCCTGTGGTCTCAGAAGAAAGGACTACGGAAGTCAGAAGGCCCCCCTGCAACCTATCCGGACGACTCGTCCCCTGGAAATTGTGGCCCTGGACCACGTCAAACTGTCACCGAGTAGATCTGGATACTCATACGCCTTGACCATGGTGGACCATTACTCCAGATTTCTGGTAGTCGTTCCAGTGAAAGACCAGACCGCAGTGACGGCCGCGAAGACCTTTCAAGCAAGCTTTTCTAGACCGCATGGGTATCCGGAGCAAGTCTTAACCGATCAGGGACCTGCTTTCGAAGCTGATTTATTCAAGGAATTCTGTCATATGTACGGGTGCAAGAAAATAAGAACAACACCATATCACCCTCAAACCAACGGTCTTTGTGAAAAGATGAACCATATTGTCCTTGACTTGTTGAGATCCATACCGTTGGAAGACAGGAATCGATGGCCGGATTTACTACCTGATTTGGTTGATTTGTATAATCATATACCTGTAAGCTCAACTAACTGCACTCCAGCTTATCTTATGCGAGCAAGGCCCGGAAAACTACCAATGGATCTAGAACTTGGAGTGGTAGAACCGGAGGCAGACGACGCTGTGGAAAACTGGGACGTCAATCGGCAAGAGCAATACAGAAGAGTACAAATCTGTGTGGAGGAAAGTCTTAATAAGGCACGGGAGAAACAGGAAGATGTTTACAACCGAAATGCTCCTGCCAAGCCTCTGATGCCTGGAGAGGTAGTATTAAAAAGAAAAAGGAAGATGCACAAATTGGATAATCAGTGGGAGCAAGAACCCTACGTCATACAAGATTCTAAATATGACAACAGAAAAGTTTGTGTCGTCAGTAAAGACGGAGGAAGAACAACAACCACTGTGTCCAGAGATCATTTGAAGTTGTGTCCAGAACACTTAAAGCGTTGTGAAAAGAACCCTGTCCTCAATCAAGGAGAAAGAAAGGAAGAGGTCCTACACACAGATCTGGGAGATTTTCCTGCGGATTGGCCCCGACTGGGAGATGCTGTGATAATTCCAGTGTTGCAGTTTTATCAGCCACAAGAGGAAGTTTTACCTCCAGTTGTGCCTGTGGTGCCAGTTGAGCCCGCTCAGGAGTTACCCATCCCAGCAACACCTCAACCTGTGGAACCTCAAGATGGATCATCTGAAGCAGCGCCCCATACTATGGGATCCCCTGGTGAAGCTGACTCACACCGCCCAGCCATCAGTACGCTTGCCAGATCCATAGAAAGATTAAGGCAGTTCTATAGTTTGCCGTTACGCAGTGCAGACAGATCGCAACTTGATATACCTGAAACTACACCACGTAGATCAGAGAGAATCACAAAAGGGAAATTACCCATTAGATATCAGCAGTAGTTATAACGAATTTATGTGAACATTGTAAAAGTCTATATATATAAATGTGTTTTTCCCTATTATGTCTTCGTCTAACAATGGACTCAGAGGCTGAGGACTGAGCCAGCCCAAAAACTGTATCCTGTAAATAGTTGCACTAAAGTGCCTTTTTAATGGTTTCACATGAAACCTTGACTTACCTCTGAACCAAAAACCCGTGTGGTGTGGCACTGAGTGAGGTCTGCAATTGGATGTCCTGCAGCCCACCCAGGACCCACGTTGAAGGTTTGGTGCGGGTCCTTCACAAGTATACCGTATATTTATTGAATGCTATTTAATACTTTTGTATTTCTATATAAAATGTTAATGTTTGCAACGTTCAAGATATCCTCACCTCCCGGATGGGACGAATTACTGTTTACTGTTTAATGTTTTCATGCATAAACAAAACTGTCTCTTTATATTTTACAGCCCGGGAGTGCTGTCGTTTACCATGGGGGAATGTGTAGCCCTGGTACACAATACCAGGAGGATGAGTGGAGAGGTAACAGTTAAGGTCTCTTCATGACATCATGTACACTTCTGACACACCCAGCAGGGGTGTGGAAGGGAGTGATTTCTAGTCAGTCAGTTTCCTGTCCTTGGACAGAGTAGACGTGTCCAGTTTGAGCCTGTCATCAGTTCAGAACGTGGAGGCTGGTACAGGTGATCTAATTCACCTTAGTCTAGTCAGAGCTGTGCCCCACTGGAAGAAAGACTGAACTATCTATTAAGAGTCGAGCAAATCGAAGGGCAAAGTGGAAGGAAGATTATTGGAAAAGTGCGTTTGGCTTGGAAAAGTCCTGCACATTGCTACCGGTTACTGGGGACCGAAGAATCACTATTGTTACAAGCATAGTGAAGAGAAAACCAGAGATTTACCGGACCCTAGGTCGCGGCAAACAAGCCCCTTATAGTCAGTACGTAACTGGGGTCAGGGGAAGTGAAGACTTTGAGTCTCTGCAGGACAAAATAAGGATTCAGCTCCCTCATAGAAAGGCTCCTAACACTAAATTGACTGGGAAGCACAGCTTTGGATAAGCTGGAATCATAGAGGGGACTACGCTTCAGGCTGGTCGTACTCATCTTCATTGGACAGTAAAGGAGGCCCCTAACTTGCTTAGCTGTTGCCTCAAAGCTCATCCTCCATCAACCCCATCAGCCTCCCTGGGACCTGCTTGAACATCTTACAAGTAAAGGTATGGAAAGACGCTGACGGTGTGAGACTGAGTTATTATTGCATGCCTGCACAATCCCTACCTAACTACCGACCTGAGGGAAGAGTCCCACCTGTAGGGGACCCGACATCTAGCTGCCTCACCATCCCCTCAGAGATCTACAGCAGCGCTGGTATAAATTACCAGAAGACTACAGGTGGCGTCACGAACTGTATATAAACCTATCCCCTGTAAATATATCCCCAACATACGCCAGACCGACAGGGCCACAGACCGAGCCACAGCTACCTGTGACAATCCCCATAGACTTCCATGGGCTCGGCTCTGAGTACCCCATTGCCCTGGTAACCCACAATTGTGGTGGCGGGTCGACACACAGCCTCCACCAGTCGGGCCTTTATGGCAGATTGGCCAGATGGAAGCCTCTCCTCAATGCAAGACATATGAAAGCCCGCATTGAGTTTGCTAAAAAAAAACACATGAAAGACTCCTAGACTATGAGAAATAAGATTCTCTGGTCTGATGAAACGAAGATAGAACTTTTGGTGATAATTCTAAGCGGTATGTGTGGAGAAAACCAGACACTGCTCATCACCTGCCCAATACAATCTCAACAGTGAAATATGGTGGTGGCAGCATCACGCTATGGGGGGGGTGTTTTTCAGCTGCAGGGACAGGACAACTGGTTGCAATTGAAGGAAACATGAATGCGACCAAGTACAGAGATATCCTGGATGAAATCCTGTTCCAGAGTGCTCTGGACCTCAGACTTGGCCGAAGGTTCACATTCCAACAAGACAATGACCCTAAACACACAGCTAAACTAACAAAGGAGTGGCTTCAGAACAACTCTGTGACCATTCTTGACTGGCCCAGCCAAAGCTCTGACCTAAACCCAATGGAGCATCTCTGGAGAGACCTGAAAATGGCTGTCGACCAACGTTCACCATCCAACCTGACGGAACTGGAGAGGATCTGCAAGGAAGAATGGAAGAGGATCCCCAAATCCACGTGTGAAAAACTTGTTGCATCATTCCCACGAAGACTCATGGCTGTACTAGCTCAAAAGGTGATTCTCCTCAATACTGAGCAAAGGGGCTGAATACTTATGACCATGTGAGATTTCAGTTTTTCTTTTTAAATAAATTTGCAAAAATTTCTACATTTCTGTTTTTTTCAGTAAAGATGGGGTGCAGAGTGTACATTAACGAGAAAAAATAAACTCTTTTGAATTTAGCAAATGGCTGCAATGAAACAAAGAGTGAAACATTTAAAGGGGTCTGAATACTTTCCGGACCCATTGTATATGCAAGAGGGTGTGACCTCTCCTGTGGTTCTTGGACTTCCTTGGCTCACTCTACACAAGCCTGTGGTAGATTGGCATACTCAAAAAGTGGTAAAGTGGAGTGAGTATTGTCAAGGACACTGCTTGATCATCCAGCTTGCAAGAGTGGATACCCAGTCTGTGCCTAAATACCTGTCTGACTTTAGAGACGTTTTCTCGGAGCAGGAGTCCAAAACTTCCTCACAATTGTCCTTATGACTGCGGCATTGTTCTTGTCCCTGGGGCCAAGCTGCCGAGGAGTAGACTATATAATATGTCTGGTCCAGAGAGGCAGGCCATGAAGGACTATATTGCGGAAAGTCTGGCAAAGAGTCATATTAGACCATCCTCATCCCCCATTGCTGCTGTGTTTTTCTTCGTAAAGAAGAAAGATGGGGGTTACACCGCTGCCTAGATTTCAGCGAACTCAATCAGATCACGGTCTGGGATCTGTATCCACTCCCTCTCATCCCAGACCTATTTAATCAAATTGTAAGAGCAAAATGATTTTCTAAACTGGATCTCATAAAAAAGAGGGGGATCAGTGGAAAACAGCTTTCAATACGCCTGAGGGACACTATGAGAACCTTGTGATACCATTTAGGTTGAATAATGTTCCATACGTCTTTCAACACTTGTAAATTACATCTTTAGTCACCTGGTAGGCAGATTTATGGTAATCTATCTTGTTGATACATTAATTTATTCACCCGACCTTGAGTCACATCAGGTACATGTCTGGCAGGTTTTACAGATATTCAGAGACAACAAATTATTTGTCACACCAGAAAAATGTATGCTCTCGGTTTAGGAGATCCCTTTTCTAGGATATGTTTTATCGTTCACCGGTTCTCACATGGATCTGGCGAAAGTCAGGGTAGTACTGGATTTCATTCGTCCTGAGGAATTGAAGGCTTTACAAAGGTTTTTTGGATTAGGCAATTATTACCGTAAGTTCATCAAAAACATTTTGGTAGTGGCCAAACCACTGACGGATATGACCAGGAAAGGGACAGACTTTTCCAACTGGTCCAGTCCGTCCAGGGAGCATTCGATATCTTGAAGGATTATTTTGCATCTGCGCCGATTGTCATACAGCCTGACGTCACCCAGCCTTTTATTGTAGAAGTTGCGCGTCTGAAGTGGGGGTGGGGGCTGTTTTGTTGCAGGGTGTGTCTCCTGGTAAATGGTGTCCATGTGTATACTTTTCTAAAAAACTGTCATCTGCGGAGAGAAATTATGACATTGATAACAGGGAACTCTGGGCAATCAAGTGGGCCTTTGAAGAGTGGCGTCATATTTTCATCTGGTTATGGTAATCACAGATCATAAGAATCTTTTTTATCTAGAGTCTGCGAATCGTCTACTGCCTCGACAGGCAAGATGGGCATTGTCCTTCACCAGGTTTAACTTTTTTGTTACATATAGGACAGGGAACAAGAACATTAAGGCGAATGCATTATCTCATTGTTTTCCTGGAGGTGGAGAGAATTTTGAACCAGATTCTATACTACAAAAAGGGGTGGTTATTGAGTCTATATGTTCCGATTTTGAGAAAGAGGTTGTTCTCAAGGGACGCCTCTGCTGCCTGTCTGTTAGGGAAACTGTTTGTACCTGTTAATCTCTGTGTGAGCATTCTTTGTGAACTTCATAATTCGGTCTTGGCCGAACATCCCAGTAATAAAGCCTTCACAGATCTTTTTACTTGTCATTTTTTGTGGTCCGGGGTACATCAGGATGTCCGGGAGTATGTAGCCGCCTGCAGTGTATGTGTACGTTCTAAAACCTCTCATACTTGTCTGTCTTGGTCTCTGCAACCATTGGTGATTCCCAGTAGACTTGGACTCCGTTATTGGTCAATTTTATCACTGATCAACCCATGACGGCAGGTAATGCTGTAATTTTGGTGGTGGTGGACAGATTCAGTAAGATGTCACATTTTATTGCGCTAACCGCTTTACCTAACGCCAAGACCTTACTGCAAATTTTCATCAATGAGATAGTAAAACTACATGGGATCTCTACCAATATTGTTTCTGACTGGGGGGTGCAGTTTATTTTCAAATTTTGGAGGGTGTTTTGCGCTTGTTTGGGTATCCATCTTTTGTTCTCTTCAGCATTTAACCCACAGTCTAATGGGGAAACTGAACGGGTAAACCAGAATCTTCAGACTTATCTTAGGTGTTTTGTGTCTGAGAAACAGGAGGATTGGGTTACCTACTTACCTCTAGCTGAATTTAAATAAATTGTTGTCATGAGTCTACTGGTAAGTCCCCGGTTTTCGGGCATAAGGATTTAATCGTCGGTTCAGTTAATGTAACCCTTTAACCACCAGAGGTATTTTTGGTTTTGCATTTTTATTTTTTGCTTCCCTTCTTCCTAGAGCGAAAACTTTTTTATTTTTTGGTCAAAATGGCCATGTGAGGGAGTTAATTTAACAATAAATAGGTCGACCCTCTTTAAGTGGAATTATGCACCACTTATTCAGAGCCTCAGAAATGATCTGACTAGATGGTCCTCATTGAATTTATCCTGTCTGGGTAGACTACACATAATAAAAATGGTATCTTTACCTAGATTTTTATACCTTTTTCGATCCTTACCAATAGCAATGCCGGCCAGTACATTTTCCAAATTACACTCTGCTATTACTAGATTCATGTGGCAAGTAAAGAAAGCTAGAATTTCACAAAAAGTAATGTTCTTCCATAGAAGACTAGGGGGTGTATCACTTCCAAATTTTGCTCTTTATTTTAAATTTGCCCAAATAGCACAATTGACAAATATCTGTTCCCAAAACAATAAACCAAACTGGATCCACTTAGAGTCTCATCTCATTAAACCATTCTCATTACCTGGCCTGATGTGGTCCACAGAGAAAATTCCAAAAGGTTTCATTTTAACGGCCCCCTTTACAGCCCATTCTCTTATTCTTTGGAGGAAAGCTAGATTTAAATATTAGCTATCCCCTTTGACCTCCATCGTGTGCAACCCGATGTTCTTACCAGGCCTCAACCAAAACATATTCGCATGGTGGATCTTACAGGTGATCACTACATTAAAACATTTGTGCTCTCCATTTAATATTTTACTTGATAGACCGGAATTTATTTGAAAATATGAACCCCCAGTTAGAGAGATCATGTGTATTAACCAGGTCCTCCACTTTGCCAATGGTCTTCTCCCAAACAAAAACCCCCTACGTGTGTCTAGTTTTGAGCAAAAATGCATTAGTGATCCAATGGGAAAAGGAACTATATCTTTAATATACTCAATTGTTAACCCACCTCACGAGGAGAAAAAATTGAAATTTATGATACAATGGGAGGAAGAGATGGGATTTGATTTGCCACTAGAAGATTGGAGATCTTGTTGTGATACGTCGTCCAAGGGAAGCCACCAATCATCCCTTCTGGAGACTTCACTGAAGGTTCTCCACCGGACATATCTTGTTCCAACCAAACTTCACAGTATATACCCAAATATCTCAGTTCTGTGTTATCGGGGCTGTGGTCTACTGGGGGATATGAAACACATCTGGTGGACTTGTCCGGCGGTCTCGGACCTTTGGCATAGAGTGAAACTCATAGTGGATCAATTGACAGGCAGGAAAATTCCTCTAGAACCTCCGTTTTTTCTCCTTGGGGCAAAACACCCGTCTCTTCCTAGAGGTCTGCATAGATTGGTAAACTTCCTTTTCATGGCTACCAAAATTCATATAGCAGCAAAATGGAAATCCCCAACGCTGTCATTATTACTTGTTAAAGAAAGGATGAACAATATTATGCTCTATGAACGCATTGAAGCTACTAGAAACGACATGTGGGATCAGTTCTTTAAAATTTGGTAGCCATGGATGGATTTGGAATCAAAAACACAAATGGACCTGATTTTGCGCCTATCACCGTAACATCGGCAGACTGTGGAGGTGCGGAGTTGGATCTAGACTTGGAACTACAGTATATAATCATTATATGTTTGTCCTTGGTTCATGGTGCAGATGAGATCGGACTGAAACAATCATTAAAGCTAGGCTCTCGAAAAAATACTAACTTTACTATAATGTACACTGTGGATTTAATGATCCCTTTTCCTACTGTTTTATCCTCTTGTTGCTATTGTCTTGTCTTTCCCTCTATAGGTTTTGTTTGTCATGATAAGTTAAAAATTCCCCTGCGAGGGAATATGTTTCAAAGTATACTGTTTTCTAAAGTTATAAATTTCAATAAAACCATTTTGAAATTAATATGGCCATGTGAGGGCTTGTTTTTTGCGGGACGAGTTGTACTTTTGAACGACACCATTGGTTTTACCATGTCATGTACTCGGAAATGGGAAAAAAAATCCAAGTGCGGTGAAATTGCAAAAAAAGTGCAATCCCACACTGTTTTTTGTTTTACTTTTTTGCTAGGTTCGCTAAATGCTAAAACGGACCTACCACTATGATTCTCCAGGTCATTACGAGTTCATAGACTCCAAACATGTCTCGGTTCTTTTCTATCTAAGTGGTGAAAAAAAATTCCAAAATTTGTTAAAAAAAATTGCGTCATTTTCCGAGACCCGTAGCGTCTCCATTTTTCGTAATCTTGGGCTGGGAGAGGGCTTTTCTTTTGCGTGCTGACGTTTTTAATGATACCATTTTGGTGTAGATACGATCTTTTGATTGTCCGTTATTGCATTTTAATGCAATTTTGCGGCAACAAAAAACGTAATTCTGGCGTTTCGATTCTTTCTCGCTACGCCGTTTAACGATCAGGTTAATTCTTTTTTATTGATAGATCAGGTGATTCTGAATGCGGCAATACCAAATATGTGTGTGTTTGATTTTTTTTTTGTTTTATTTTGAATAGGGTGAAAGGGGGGGTGATTTTAACGTTCATATTTTTTTAATTTTTTATATTTTTAAAAACATTTTTTTCACTTTTGATTCACTTCAATAGTCTCCATGGGAGACTAGAAGCTGCCATAACCCGATTGGCTCTGCTACATACAGGCGATGATCAGATCGCCTGTATGTAGCAGAATTACTCACTTGCTATGAGCGCCGACCACCGGGCAGCTCTCATAGCAATCTGGCAGTGACAACCATAGAGGTCTCCAGTAGCTCCTTCTTCAAGGACCTGGATACCACCGCTGCTCCAATCGGCTATAAAGAGGTCTTTGAGGCAGAGAACTATTCTGGAAGTGGAAAAACCTTTTTTCAAGTGGATTGGAAAGGGTTCGATCCTGAGGAGACGTTGTGGGAGCCCAAGGCTCTATGCCCCTCTCCACCTAGAGAGATTTCTGGTGGGCTTGAAGAAGAGGGGGCTTAAAGTGGGGTACTGTATTGTCAGCATCTATGTACGCTTCCCATCCTCCCAGCAGGAAAGCTGACTCACTCACCGGCCCAGCACTCGGTCCACAATTCCTCTACCTGCTGCTGCCTCCCAGGGTATGCGCACACCTGGCAGATCCCCACGCACTCACGCCTGGTCTCTTAAAGAGACAGCGTGCACTGTCCTAAAGTGTCCCCAGCCAATGGCTGGAAGACGGCATCTCCACCTGTTGGGAGGTTCCAGTGCAATGCGTTCACTCTGCTTATGCACATGCTTGCTAGTTCTCAGGTCCCCAGTGTTAGCATACCAGTCTGTACCTGCCTGTACCTGTCATGTCCACGTGTATAATAGCCGTACTTGCCTGAACATGCCGTGTCTGCCCTTATACCAGCTGTATCTGCCTGCACCTGCCTGTATACCAACCGTACCTGCCATGCCTGCCTGTATACCAGCCATATACAGGGCTATATTTGGCCCTCATGATGCCCTAGGCACTTTTCGTGGTCGCGCCCCTTACTGATGTCACACACTGAGTCTGTGCACACCGCACGGCACACACCAGGGCCGACGTGCATCCACCGCACGGCACACACCAGGGCCGACGTGCATCCACCGCACGGCACACGCCAGGGCTGACGTGCATCCACCGCACGGCACACGCCAGGGTCGATGTGCATCCACCGCACGGCAGACACGCCAGGGCTGACGTGCATCCACTGCACGGCACACACCTGGACCGACGTGCATCAACCGCACGACACACACCAGGGCCGACGTGCATGCGCTGCACGGCAGACACGCCAGGGACAACGTGCATCAACCACTTGGGATATGCTGGGAGTCACAGGACTGGCCCAGGACTCAGAGCTGCCCCCTCTCACCACTGTGTGCACATGGCTGAAGCCGGTCATGGCTGCAGCCACATCTGCATGCTGCGTTTCCCGCCCCCCCATGATGCTGCACAATATGGAGATGCGCTCCTGACCCCGACCCTCCCCCCTTCTGAAAGCACAACAGATTTCATGGATTTTCTAACGGAGGGGAGGGAAGGTTAAAAAAAAATTAAAAAAATTCTCTTCTATGTCTTGGTGCCGCCCCCTGCAGCCCGGCACCCCAGGCACGTGCCCTCCAGTGCCTAGTGGTAAATACGGCCCTGGCCATATATGCCGCGCCTGCCTGTACACCAGCCGTATGTGCCTGCACATATTGTGCCTTTCTGTACACCAGCCGCATCTGCCAGCACCTGTTGTGCTTACCTGTATACCAGCCATACCTGCCTGCACCTGCCTTCTTGCCTGTATACCAGCCGTACTTGCCTGCACCTGCTTTGCCTGCCTGCATACCAGCCGTACCTGATAGCACCTGCCGTGCTTGCCTATATACCATCCATACCTGCCTATACGAGCCAAGTCTAACCATTCCTGGCTGTTCAAGCTTCATGTCCCTTTGGAGGTCAACTGCCGTGTTTCCTGGAGTAGCATCTGGCATCCATTTGGAACCCAGTCTAACCACCCCTCCAGGGTCTCCTCGGTCCACGGCACAGTGGTTCCACCATTCCTGTTACACCTACACAGTATGATAACCTTTACAGCCGTCTCAACATAGAATTATGTTCTCCACAGACCCCATGCACAGTATGATTACCTTCACAGTCCCCACACACAGTATGATGTCTTCCACAGCACCAACCACAGGATGATGACCTCCACAGTCCTCCCCCATACAGTATGATGTCTTCCACAGTCTCCCACAGTGTTGTCTTCCATAGCACCCTCATATTGTAGGAAGATCACAGCCCCCATCCCACAGTATAATATCTTGCACAGACCCCCACAGTATAAAGCCCCTTGACAGTTGCCAACACACAGTGTGAAGTCTTCCACAGCCCCTCATACACACACAGTTCATTTCTTCCACAGACCCTCCACTTTAATAAGATGACCTCCACAGACCACCCATAGTATGAGATCTTCCACAGCCTCCCACACAGTAATTTCTTCACAGCCTCCCCACACCACAATGTATGATGTCTTTCACAGGCCCCTACACACAGTATGAGAACTTCCAAAGCCTCCTCAAAATGTATTTACATCTTCCAAAATCCCCATCATACAATGATTACCTCCACATCCCCCTCACACATATGATATCCTTCACAGCCCCCACATACACAGTGTGATTTTACCACAGTCATGCACACAGTATGTGTCCTTCACAGGCCCCTCCATCAGTATGACAACCTGCATAGCCCTCCAACACAGCATGATGTCCCCAGAGACCCCACCCACCACATAGTAGGATGTCCTCCCATCTCCCTCCATAGTAGGAACCCTTCACAGCTCACCTCACACAGTATGACATCCTCCATACCCCCAACAGAGAATGATGTGTTCAACAGCCCCTCACAAAGTAAGATCCCCTCTTCTCTCCCCCCCACAGTGTGATCACCTCACACCCCCACAAAGTATTTTGGCTTCCACAAGTCCTCATACAGTATGATGCCATCTACAGTCCTCCACACAGTATGATGTCTTTCACAGCCACAGAAATGATGACCAAACAACAGTCCCCACAAATTATAGCTTCAACAAATCCTACCAGTATGATGTTTTCAACAGCCCCCACACTCATAGAGTATAATGTGTAACACCCCTGCAGGCATCACTGCATGGCTTTTCCCCTCTCCCATTAGGCTAATACACCATCTTACTCACTACTCTGGGCCATGCTGTGAGTTCTGCCCTTTGCCTGCTCCATGATGTGAACCTTATGTCCTCTGCTGGCTATGTGCATACTTCCTGGCTGTATGCTTGTGGTGGTGGCGCCTGCACTTCCCGAGTCTTATAGAGACGTGTGCACACTCCTAATGTTTCCAAAGCCTATTGCCAAGAGGTATGGGTACTTAGGCATCTCCACCCATATGGGATGCCGAGCAACAAACTCTCTCAGTCTGCTTTCTGCTACGAGGTTTCCAGGTCCTGTTCTTTCCTGTCTCTGCCACTATGGGGGCTGAGAACCAGGCCCGTACCTGTATTGTATGGAACCTCCAGGCTGGACATTGCCCTGGCTTACAGGGCCTGAGGGAACAAAGCCAGCTAAGGACTGTTTGTTTGCTGTAAAGTCTATTTACCTTTCTGTTGTGGATTTGATGGTTTTTGAAGCAAATAAACCCCATGGAAGTTGAAGAGAATGTGCCCCTGTATCCTCCATGCAGCTGAGTGAGTATATCCTTACAATGTACAAACAATTGAGTACACTGAACCACCAATACAACCCCACAACTTTGCTATTTGGTCGAGAAGGAAAGGGATCACCGAACTGGAGTTGGACCCAAGGAGGCTATGTTTGTTTTGGAGCTGGGGAGGAGGCAATAAGGCAATACCCAGAGAGGTTGGAATCTCTTGATTGCAGTACCCTGCTAACCACCACAACAAGGCAGCCGGGAGCGTTCCTAGTTGGTCCTAGACCCTCGTCCAAGCCGAGAGGATAACTACACCTAAAAAGAAAGAGGAAAGCTATCTGCCCCGGAGGGAGATCCCCAAAGAAAATAGGGGAAACCCCCAAACATGTAATGGCGGTTAAACAAGAGGAAATAAGCACAGACAGAAATTAGTATGAGCAACTTGGGGCCCAATCTGCCTAGACAAAACGGATAGGAAAGGATACTTTGCAATCCAAAAAAACCCTAAAAAAAAAAAAAGCCAACGCTATATTGCAAAAACCCTAGATCACCCCTCTACCACCTAAATTAGTTCTCTGGGAACAAAACTCAGCCCAACACTGAAAAAACTGGAAAAGGCAAATTAACAAACAACAGGGCTCCAAGAATGAAAGGGGCCCAAGCCCCCAGGGGGGAACCTGGCAACCTCACAAAATGTGAGAAAAATGAAATGGCAAGCAAAAAACAAAAAAAAAATATCTTATCTAGAGCAGGAAAGGGCAAGAACCAGCAAGCTTTCCAAGTGAACCGGAAACAAAGTTGAGACAGGAACAATTGATCACCGGAACCATGGGGGGGAAACCTCCCTTATATAGCCAGTCTGTATTCCCGATTGCCAATCCCATGGAATGGTTCAGACGTTTGTACCACCAGAGGGAGCTTCCTCAGAAATCAATTTCTAAAACATTCATAACAACTCCCAGGATGGGGTGTTGTTGTGAATGGGCTTGGATGATTTGAGCAAGACTCCCTCTGGTGGTTCAAGCGGTAAGGCTGTTATGAAGATTGTGAGGACTGGGAATCAGGTGTTACTGAGGCTTATATAGGGAGTCCCTTCCCATCAGGTTGCCGGGATCAATTGTTCTGGTCTGAATCCTTGATTCCATTTCCTTGTGTGCTGTGTCGTGTCTGCTCTCCTTCTAAAGAAAGACATTTTTCTTTTTTTTCTGTCTTGATTTTTCATTTTGCCTGCACTTCTGTGGGGCCTTCTGGGTCCCCTCAGGGGCTTTTGCCTCTCAGTTTGTTCAGCCACTGTTTTTACTTTTGCTTTTTCCTTTTTTTTTTTCAGTGGCTGCTGTTTTGATTTGTTACACCAGAGAAACTAATTTGGTGGTAGAGGTGGGGTTCAGGTGGTTTTTAAAAATTATAATTGGGTTTGGGTTTTTTTTTTGGGTTGCAGTAAGTTCCCTTCCTATCCTTTTCTATTTATTAGTTTGGGCCCCAACGTTTGCTATTCATTTTTGTCTGTGTCAGTATTTTGTCTTGTTAACCGCCATTACATGTTTGGGGCTTGCATTTCTTTGGGTTTCTGCTCCGGGCAGATAGCTTTCCCTATTTCAATCATTTTAGGTGTAGTTAGTTTCCAGCTGTGACGGGCCCTGGACCAACTAGGAACGCTCCACGGCTGCCCCCAGTTTGGTGGTTAGTCGGGTATGCATTCCATAATTCCAATGTTGGTGTATTGCCTTTTTGCCTGCACCCCAGCTACCGAATCAAACAGTTTCACGGCCCAAAAATTGAAAATTGTTGGTACTCACAGAAGGAAAAAATATTGGAAAGAAAAAAAAAAAAAGGTTGTAGAGTTGTCGAATATTTTTCGTTTGTTGCATTTTTTTTTTTTTTTCCCCTCTTATCTCTGGGGTGCTGGGGGATTTTTTTTCTCTCAAGGAGTTTGCCAGTTGTCTGGCCGGTGGTCAGTTGCACTGAGGTTCGGAGTATTGCTATCTATCTTGGGTTGCCTGTTGTGGAACCTAGGATTCCCTCCAGATTTGTTTTTAGGGATCGAGCTAAGTTCGAATTTCAAAAAAAATTTTTGTAAATTGTTTTTTGCCTTAAAATCTAAGTCCCAGGAAACGCAGCGCGCAGGTTCAAATTGTCATCTCTCTCCTCCCGGGCGATCCTCAGGTTGGGCTTTTCCCCTGACACCTGGGACCCGTTTTGAGTGAGTTGATGATTTTTTCAGGCTTTGGGGTTATTGTACGATGAGCCTAATTTCACTGATCAAGCGGAAAAGCCTTGTTGGCATTAAAATCGGGGCTTGATGAGGAGTTATACTGTCAGAGATTCCGTAGGGGGCATCCTGACCAAGGGAATGCGGACGCTTTGGCGGCCCTTTTTCGAAGGGTCGTCAGATAATTAAAGGTGTTAGGGGGTTCCCTGTCCCCTCTGCTCAATGTTTCTAGTCATTACGATTCAAATTGACAGCGTTTGCGGAGCGGAGAATAGGCGTGAATGGTGTTGCCTTGTGAACCTGCTTTGAATCCATGCAGTGGATAGAGTGGTGTTGGGGACGCCATGATTTCGAAAGCCAATGGGTTATGTTTCACTGTTGATGCCTCCTACTATTCCCGTTGCCCTAAGGGGGAGGACGTTTTGCACGCTGTTTTTTCTTGGTAGTGTTCAGACTAAGTTTTTACAACTGTCACTCGATATCTCTCTGTCCTCATTTTTGCTCAGGCTTTCGTTGATTCGGGCACTATTAACTGGGATTATATTTTGCTAAACGTTTGGGTTTCCCTTGAACCCCTACAAAGTCTTTCCCCTTCTGGGGATCGTTCTACCCCTTTGGTGAGAATAAACCCAGTTCCCTACTAGGTTATAAAGGGTGGAACCTGATCATCAAGAGTGCGCAAATTTTTTGGTTCTGTATAATTGCTGATAAATTACTGGGTTTCCCTTGGTTACGCTCAAATCCTTTTTTGGTTGGAAATCTGTGTCTGTAACCATTGGGGTGCCAATGTGTTAATAACCAACAATCTGTTTTTTCTGCCTCCCCCAGGCTGAGGAGTTCCTGATTTTTGATTGATTTTTTGATGTTTTGCGAAAGTAAAATCTGCATCCTTGCCTCCCCCTGGAGCTATGACTGCGCATTGAATTAGTGCCTGGAGTAAATTCCCTAAAGGCGCCTTTTAACTTGTCTGTACCGAACGACGCTAGCGGTTTATAACAAGGAGTCTTGGAGAAAGGAATCGCCATCCTCTTCACCTTAGGTGCCGGTTTTTTCTTTGTGGCCAAAAAAGTGGTTCATTAAAGGCCGGTATTGATTACGTTTTTGAACAATATTATGTGAAATTCAATACCCGTTACCCCCTTTTTTCGACCTTTTTCCAGGGTGAAAAACGCACTTGGTTTACCAAGCTTGACCTCAGGGGGGATATAACCTTATTCGCAAAGCACGGGGATGAATGGAAGCGGCATTAATAAACCCCGGAGGGGCATTTTGAGTCCTTCGACCCTTTGGGCCACTAATCTCCTTCTGTCTTCCATCCTAAGAATGACATTTTCAGGGATTTTGTGGATAAATTTCTGTTGGGTTTATTTGGATGATACTTGATTTTTTCCCAATGATGGGATTCATTGAAAATTTCGAACGGGGGTTCCATTTTGAGAGAGAAGCCCGTATGTGAAGGGTCAATTGTCTTTTTTGGCGGAAGAGGACTCTTTCTGGGTTTTATTTTTTCCCCATCTGTTATTGAAATGGCCCGCAAGGTTCAGGCCATCTGGTTTGGGGGCCAACCTTTTCATTAAAAGCTCTTCAAAGATTTTGGGTTTTGCCATTTTTTATCGTAAATTTATTGGTAATTTCCGATTGTTAAACCATTAACTATTTGACCAAAAAGGGTTCTGAGTGGTGAATTGGTCCTGAGGCAGTCTCTCTTTCAGGAACTTAAGCAGAGATTCACTTCTCCCTGTTCCTACGGCAGCCGATGTTTCTCTGCCATTTCAGGTGGAGGTATGCCTCTGAAATTGGGGCAGGGCCGTTTTGTCCCAAAAAGTCCGGACCTCTAAAAGTAACCCTTTGCCTTTTTCTCTCGAAATTTTCTCCTACTGAACGAATTTGACGTGGGTAATCGGGAGTTTTGGCCATGAAGTGGGCTTTTGAAAGGGAGAATTGGTGGGGGAGCCAAACTGGGTGGTGGTCCTTACGGACCATAAGAAATTGGGGTTTATCTGGAATCTGCCAAGCGACTCAATCCTAACAGGCCAGGTGGCCTTATTTTTCACACGTTTTAATTTTGGTGGTTTCCTTTCTTCTGGCACTAAGAATGTTAAGGCATGCCCCTTTCGAGGATTTCCTTGCGGACCTCCTGTTTTGATCCTTCTGTTATTTTGAAAGGGGTGTAGTTCTTTCCGCCATTCACCCAATTTGAGACTTTGCTCTGGAGGGGTGTAGCAGGATAGGCCCGAGCGCTGCCCTGTTGGAAAATTGTTTGCCCCGGGGACCAGTGGAAAAAGAGGTATGTCTGAGATTCATTGTTCCGCGTTGGCTGGGCATCCGGAATTTTTGGTACCAGAGACTTGGTTAGTCGGTCCTTTGGGGCCTCCTTGTCTCTGTGGATGTCAGGGAATTTGTGCAGTCCTGCGGGACTGCCCGCTCCAAGCCTTGCTCTCGCTCGGGGTTTGTTGATGCCATTGCCTGTGCCCAAGAAGACCATGGCCCATTCTTTGGATTTCTTTCGCCTTCCTGTTTCTCAGAGAATGACCGCCATCTGGGTGATTGGATAGGTTTTCCAAGATGATACATCTGTGCCATTGCCAAAAGTTGCCTTTCCCCCTGAATTGGGCCTTTGTTCCTTCAGCACGTGGTTCGTTTACACGGCTTCCTGAAACATTGTGTCTGACAAGGGTCCAGTTTGTTTCAGATTTTGGAGGACCTTTTGTTCAAACGGGTGTTAATTGTCTTCTCCCGGCGTTTCATCCCGACCAAGGTCAAATGAGAGAACAAACCAACATTGGAGACTTATTAAGAGGCTTTGTGTCTCTGCAGGAAGACTGGTTTCTTTTTGCTTTGACTGAGTTTGCTCTTAATAAAGGGCTAGCTCTGCCACTTTGATGTCTCCTTTTTTGTAATTCTGGGTTTCACCCTCGATTTTCTTCGGGACAAGAGGAGGCTTGTCTGTCCGGGTGTTGACTCTGTTGTGGACGTATGCAACAGATTTGGGACCAGGTAGTGGAGGGTTGTCCCTCTTCAAGAGAGGGCCCAGCGGTTTGCTAACCGCTAGGACTGATGGTCCTGGTTTAAAGTAGGGGCTTGGTCTGGTTGTCCTCAAAAAATTTCTAGAAGTAGCATCTCCTAAATTTAACCTTGTTCTTGGCCTTATAAGATCTTAGATTCTTAATCCTTTTCTTTTGTTGCTTCTTCCAGGGCATTTAAGATCCAAAACGTGTTCCACAAGTCCTTGTTGAAGAGGGTTTGTTGAGCAGTGGTTCCTGCTGCTGTGCCTCCTGACCCGTTTTGGTGAGGGCAACTGGAGTATGGGTTGAAAAAAATATTAGTTCTCGTTTTTCTAGACGAAACTCCTATTTGGTTAAGTGGAGAGGTTATGGTCAGGAAGACAATTCTTGGGGTTTGCTTCGGCACCCAGCTAGGAGATCATCCGGCGTATCAAGAACTCCCAGACCGACCTGGTGCTCAATGAGGGTTTCGGGACCCCTCCTCAGGGGGGGGGTACTGTTTGGGAAAGGGCTTGAGATGAGTTCTGGCAAGACTCCCTCTGGTGGTTACAAGCGGTACTGGTCTGTTCAGTGAAGATTGTGAGGACGGGAAACAGGTGTTTTCTGACTGGTCTTAATAAGGGAGTCACCTTCCCATCAGGATTGCCGGTGATCAATTGTTCTGGCAATCCTTGAATTCCAGTTTTCCCTTGTAGTGCGTGTCGTGTCGCATCTCCTTCAACGAAAGCATTTTCTTCTTTTTGTTTCTGTCTTGATTTTTGCTTTTGTCCTGCACTTCTGTGGGGGCCTTTGGGTCCCCTCAGGGGGCTTTTGCCCTCTCAGTTTAGTTCAGCCACTGATGTTTGTCTTTTGCTTTTCCAGTTTTTTTCAGTGGTGCTGTTTTGATTTGTTACCGGAGTATTTAGGTGGTAGAGGTCGTGTGATCTCGGGGTTTTTGAAATTAGTAGAGTTGGTGCTTTCAGGTTTTTTTTGGGATTGCAGTAATACCCTTTCCTACCTTTTTATTTAGTTAGTTTGGGCCCCCGTTTGCTCATACATTTTTTCGTGTCGATTTCGTCTTGTCTAACCGCCATTACATTTTTGAGGGCTTGTATTATCTTTGGGGTTCTGCTCCGGGGCGATACTTTTTCCCATTTCTATTTTAGGTTATTTTCTCAGGCTGTACGAGGCGTCTGGACCAACTAGGAAGCTCCACGATGCCTTATTGTGGTGGTTAGTCAGGGTACTGCAATCTCATAGATTCCAACTGCTTGGGTATTGCCTTTTTGCCTGCACTCCTCAGCTACCGAATCATAACAGGTGTCCACCTGGTTCAAGAACATCGCCATCGGTTTTACAGACTTTACATCGTCGGTGCAGACCAAATTCAGCGTTTTAAGCATGCAAACGGGCCCCCCCCAGGGAATAGATCTTTAGATTGGTGACCGGTATTGGTTGGGAAAAAGGCCCTCGGGACAACCGAAACCCGGGGGGAGAAAATCCGACGGATAAGAGGCAATCAGCCTGAAGGCCCTTGTATAAATCATCCGAGGAAAAGGAGAATTCCACTATTTGAGGGTCCACATAATATGCTGCCCTGTCTGCAAAGGTCCCATTCAAAGGGAAACTCCGGCTCCCGAAGTTTGCCACCCATTGTATTAGAATGTGAAGAGGGATTTCTGAGCAACCACCTGAAATTTACAGGATAGACAAGACCGGAAGTCCTTGAAGAAATTGCCCCGGCAGAAACTGAACCCCCTCACCTGCTGTTATGCAACCAATCACCACTTGTGACTCAACTTTCCTTCTGATTACGGGCTCCAAGCGAGCTACAGCGGAATACCCGCCAATTGCTATAATCAGATAAAATTTTTTTGGTCAGACTGTTCAAGAAAAAGCGTTCATGTTTTTTACTAAACCTCGCCATGGAAGGCGAGCAAAAGGAAAGGGGGAGTTAGGGGATAGACCGGGCCAGCAACAACGTTAGCAATACACCTGGCAGTGCTTCTTCGTTTTGGGGGCCGGAATATTGGGATGTCACCCTTTGTTGCCGGGAGGGAGACTTTCTGAAAGGAAAGACCTGGGAACCAGACTGCGTGGCGGGACAGATATAAAAGCTTGATGTGCGGCAAAGAGGGGTCTTTGGCGGGAAGGCAGTGTAGCAGCAGTAAGAAGGTTTGTCACGCTCCGCATACGATATCAGAAGGCCAGGCCATTTGCTTTTTGCCATGGCGACCAGAAGATCGCAAGCAGCCTATGGTGGCTTGCCACCTTCCTGACCGAAGTGACGTCCCGTTCCACACCATACTGTAACAGAGCTGTCCAGGCCTGACCAAGGATATCAAGTAGAGTCTGTCATAACTCCCAGCTCCCCCGCTGAAACTTTTTCTTTAAAGGGTACGCAGACCCTACATCTTGACACCTCGTTCCGGACGGCGGGACTACACATCGGAGGACAGGACACATTGAGCGCAGGGACTCCTCATGTTCCTCCAGACCAGGCAAGAGACTTCATGTGTCCCTCGGCGCCACGTGGGAAATTTTAAGCACAACCCCCTTGAAAACATCAACTGTTGTTTTACCCTTTTGTGAACATTTTCTCCTTTTGTTTGAACCCCAACTCCTTTTTCACCCTATTCTCTCCCTTGGGATAACCTTGTAATAAACCCCCCATTAACCCTTGATTGTTCTGTTGTCACTATCCCATGTTCCTGTGTTTGCTCTCAAGTGCTAGTTATGTATTATGAATTGTGCGTTATGCACTGGTCTTTTATTGAGCAAGTTTGTTAAAGGGAAGCGTTGGCTCATGTTTAGCCACGATGGGGAATTTTAGTTAACTGAACAGTTGTAAATGGTTAAACATAGGAG
>JARQOD010000104.1:166798-227068 GCA_033576555.1 Oophaga sylvatica
AATCGGCTATAAAGAGGTCTTTGAGGCAGAGAACTATTCTGGAAGTGGAAAAACCTTTTTTCAAGTGGATTGGAAAGGGTTCGATCCTGAGGAGACATTGTGGGAGCCCAAGGCTCTATGCCCCTCTCCACCTAGAGAGATTTCTGGTGGGCTTGAAGAAGAGGGGGCTTAAAGTGGGGTACTGTATTGTCAGCATCTCTGTACGCTTCCCATCCTCCCAGCAGGAAAGCTGACTCACTCACCGGCCCAGCACTCGGTCCACAATTCCTCTACCTGCTGCTGCCTCCCAGGGTATGCGCACACCTGGCAGATCCCCACGCACTCACGCCTGGTCTCTTAAAGAGACAGCGTGCACTGTCCTAAAGTGTCCCCAGCCAATGGCTGGAAGACGCATCTCCACCTGTTGGGAGGTTCCAGTGCAATGCGTTCACTCTGCTTATGCACATGCTTGCTAGTTCTCAGGTCCCCAGTGTTAGCATACCAGTCTGTACCTGCCTGTACCTGTCATGTCCACGTGTATAATAGCCGTACTTGCCTGAACATGCCGTGTCTGCCCTTATACCAGCTGTATCTGCCTGCACCTGCCTGTATACCAACCGTACCTGCCATGCCTGCCTGTATACCAGCCATATACAGGGCTATATTTGGCCCTCATGATGCCCTAGGCACTTTTCGTGGTCGCGCCCCTTACTGATGTCACACACTGAGTCTGTGCACACCGCACGGCACACACCAGGGCCGACGTGCATCCACCGCACGGCACACGCCAGGGCCGACGTGCATCCACCGCACGGCACACGCCAGGGCTGACGTGCATCCACCGCACGGCACACGCCAGGGTCGATGTGCATCCACCGCACGGCAGACACGCCAGGGCTGACGTGCATCCACTGCACGGCACACACCTGGACCGACGTGCATCAACCGCACGACACACACCAGGGCCGACGTGCATGCGCTGCACGGCAGACACGCCAGGGACAACGTGCATCAACCACTTGGGATATGCTGGGAGTCACAGGACTGGCCCAGGACTCAGAGCTGCCCCCTCTCACCACTGTGTGCACATGGCTGAAGCCGGTCATGGCTGCAGCCACATCTGCATGCTGCGTTTCCCGCCCCCCCATGATGCTGCACAATATGGAGATGCGCTCCTGACCCCGACCCTCCCCCCTTCTGAAAGCACAACAGATTTCATGGATTTTCTAACGGAGGGGAGGGAAGGTTAAAAAAAAATTAAAAAAATTCTCTTCTATGTCTTGGTGCCGCCCCCTGCAGCCCGGCACCCCAGGCACGTGCCCTCCAGTGCCTAGTGGTAAATACGGCCCTGGCCATATATGCCGCGCCTGCCTGTACACCAGCCGTATGTGCCTGCACATATTGTGCCTTTCTGTACACCAGCCGCATCTGCCAGCACCTGTTGTGCTTACCTGTATACCAGCCATACCTGCCTGCACCTGCCTTCTTGCCTGTATACCAGCCGTACTTGCCTGCACCTGCTTTGCCTGCCTGCATACCAGCCGTACCTGATAGCACCTGCCGTGCTTGCCTATATACCATCCATACCTGCCTATACGAGCCAAGTCTAACCATTCCTGGCTGTTCAAGCTTCATGTCCCTTTGGAGGTCAGCTGCCGTGTTTCCTGGAGTAGCATCTGGCATCCATTTGGAACCCAGTCTAACCACCCCTCCAGGGTCTCCTCGGTCCACGGCACAGTGGTTCCACCATTCCTGTTACACCTACACAGTATGATAACCTTTACAGCCGTCTCAACATAGAATTATGTTCTCCACAGACCCCATGCACAGTATGATTACCTTCACAGTCCCCACACACAGTATGATGTCTTCCACAGCACCAACCACAGGATGATGACCTCCACAGTCCTCCCCCATACAGTATGATGTCTTCCACAGTCTCCCACAGTGTTGTCTTCCATAGCACCCTCATATTGTAGGAAGATCACAGCCCCCATCCCACAGTATAATATCTTGCACAGACCCCCACAGTATAAAGACCTTGACAGTTGCCAACACACAGTGTGAAGTCTTCCACAGCCCCTCATACACACACAGTATCATTTCTTCCACAGACCCTCCACATAATAAGATGACCTCCACAGACCACCCATAGTATGAGATCTTCCACAGCCTCCCACACAGTAATTTCTTCCACAGCCTCCCCACACACAATGTATGATGTCTTTCACAGGCCCCTACACACAGTATGAGAACTTCCAAAGCCTCCTCACAATGTATTACATCTTCCAAAATCCCCATCATACAATGATTACCTCCACATCCCCCTCACACAATATGATATCCTTCACAGCCCCCACATACACAGTGTGATGTTTACCACAGTCAGTGCACACAGTATGATGTCCTTCACAGGCCCCTCCACTCAGTATGACAACCTGCATAGCCCTCCAACACAGCATGATGTCCTCCAGAGACCCCACCCACCACATAGTAGGATGTCCTCCTCATCTCCCTCCATAGTAGGAACCCTTCACAGCTCACCTCACACAGTATGACATCCTCCATACCCCTCCAACAGAGAATGATGTGTTCAACAGCCCCTCACAAAGTAAGATGCCCTCTTCATCTCCCCCCCACAGTGTGATCACCTCTACAGCCCCCACAAAGTATTTTGGCTTCCACAAGTCCTCATACAGTATGATGCCATCTACAGTCCTCCACACAGTATGATGTCTTTCACAGCCACAGTATGATGACCACAACAGTCCCCACAAATTATAGCTTCAACAAATCCTACCAGTATGATGTTTTCAACAGCCCCCACACTCATAGAGTATAATGTGTAACATCCCTGCAGGCATCACTGCATGGCTTCCCATCTCCCATTAGGCTAATACACCATCTTACTCACTACTCTGGGCCATGCCGTGAGTTCTGCCCTTTGCCTGCTCCATGATGTGAACCTTATGTCCTCTGCTGGCTATGTGCATACTTCCTGGCTGTATGCTTGTGGTGGTGGCGCCTGCACTTCCTGAGTCTTATAGAGACAGTGTGCACACTCCTAATGTTTCCCAAAGCCTATTGCCAAGAGGTATTGGGTACTTAAGGCATCTCCACCCATATGGAGATGCCTGAGCAACAAACTCTCTCAGTCTGCTTTCTGCTACTGAGTTTCCAGGTCCTGTTCTTTCCTGTCTCTGCCACTATGGGGGCTGAGAACCAGGCCCGTACCTGTATTGTATGGAACCTCCGGGCTGGACATTGCCCATGTGCTTACAGGGCCTGAGGGAACAAAGCCCAGCTAAGGACTGTTTTGTGTTGCTGTAAAGTCTATTTACCTTTCTGTTGTGGATTTGATGGTTTTTGAAGCAAATAAACCCACATGGAAGTTGAAGAGAATGTGCCTCCTGTATCCTCCTATGCAGCTGAGTGAGTATAATCCTTACAATGTACAACAATTGAGTACACTGAACCACCAGATACACCCCTACAACTTGCTATTTGGTCGAGAAGGGAAAGGGATCACCGAACTGGAGTTGGACCCAGAGGAGGACTACTGTTATGTTTTGGTAGCTGAGGAGAGCAGGCAATAACGGCAATACACCAGAGAGGTTGGAATCTACTTGATTGCAGTACCCTGACTAACCACCACAACTAAAGGCAGCCGTGGAGCGTTCCTACGTTGGTCCTAGACGCCTCGTCACAGCCTGAGAGGATAACTACACCTAAAGATAGAAAGAGGAAAGCTATCTGCCCCGGAGCAGATCCCCAAAGAACATAGGAAGCCCCCAAACATGTAATGGCGGTTAAACAAGAGGAAATACAGACACAGACAGAAAATAGTATGAGCAAACATTGGGGCCCAATCTGCCTAGACAGAAACGGATAGGAAAGGATACTTACTGCAATCCAAAAAACCCTAAAAAAAAAAAGCCAACGCTACTAATTGCAAAAACACCTGAGATCACACGACCTCTACCACCTAAATTAGTTCTCTGGTGTAACAAAACTCAGCCGCAACCACTGAAAAAACTGGAAAAGGCAAATTAACAAACAACAGTGGCTCCAGAGGAATCGAAAGGGGCCCAAGCCCCCCAGGGAGGGGAACCTGGCCAACCTCACAGAAATGTAGAGAAAAATGCAAATGGCAAGCACAAAAACAAAAAAAAAGAAAATATCTTATCTGAGAGCAGGAGAAGAGGCAAGACTCAGCAAGCTTCCAAGTGAACCAGGAAACAACGTTGAGACAGGAACAATTGATCACCGGCAACCATGATGGGGGGAAACCTCCCTTATATCCAGCCAGTCTGTAATTCCCGATTGCCAATCCTCATTGAATGGTTCAGTACTGTTTGTAACCACAGAGGGAGCTTCTGCTCAGAATTCATTTCTAAAACATTCATAACAGACTACCCAAGGACTGGGGTGTCTGTTGTGAATGGGCTTGAGATGAGTTCTGAGCAGAGACTCCCTCTGGTGGTTACAAGCGGTACTGGTCTGTTCAGTGAAGATTGTGAGGACTGGGAATCAGGTGTTACTGACTGGTCTTATATAAGGGAGTCACCTTCCCATCAGGATTGCCGGTGATCAATTGTTCTGGTCTGAATCCTTGATTCCAGTTTCCCTTGTAGCCTGCTGTGTCGTGTCTGCATCTCCTTCTAACAGATAAGACATTTTCTTCTTTTTGTTTCTGTGCTTGATTTTTGCATTTTGTCCTGCACTTCTGTGGGGGCCTTCTGGGTCCCCTCAGGGGGCTTTTGCCCTCTCAGTTTAGTTCAGCCACTGATGTTTGTACTTTTGCTTTTTCCAGTTTTTTCAGTGGCTGCTGTTTTGATTTTGTTACACCAGAGAACTAATTTAGGTGGTAGAGGTCGTGTGATCTCAGGTGTTTTTGAAATTAGTAGAGTTGGTGCTTTCAGGGTTTTTTTTGGGATTGCAGTAAGTACCCTTCCTATCCTTTTCTATTTAGTTAGTTTGGGCCCCAACGTTTGCTCATACTATTTTCTGTCTGTGTCAGTATTTGTCTTGTCTAACCGCCATTACATGTTTGGGGGCTTGCTATTATCTTTGGGGTTCTGCTCCGGGGCAGATAGCTTTCCTATTTCTATCTTTAGGTGTAGTTAGTTTCTCAGGCTGTGACGAGGCGTCTAGGACCAACGTAGGAACGCTCCACGGCTGCCTCTAGTTGTGGTGGTTAGTCAGGGTACTGCAATCTCATAGATTCCAACTGCTCTGGTGTATTGCCTTTTTGCCTGCACTCCTCAGCTACCGAATCATAACAGTATCACCGGCCCAAAAAATTGAAAATTGTATGGTACTCACAGAAGGGAAAAAATATTGTGAAAGAAAAAAAAAAAAGGTTGTCAGAGTTGTCAGAGATATTTTTCTGTTTGTTGCATTTTTTTTTTTTTTTCCCTCTGTATCTCTGGGTGCTGGGGAGGATTTTTTTTTCTCTCAATGGAGTTTGCACAGTTGTCTGGCCGTGTGGATCAGCTTGCCACTGAGGTTCGGAGTATTGCTGCATATCTTGCTAGGTTGCCTGTTGTGGAACCTAGGATTCCCATGCCAGATTTGTTTTTAGGGGATCGAGCTAAGTTTCAGAATTTCAAAAATAATTGTAAATTGTTTTTTGCCTTAAAATCTAAGTCCTCAGGAAACGCAGCGCAGCAGGTTCAAATTGTCATCTCTCTCCTGCGCGGCGATCCTCAGGATTGGGCTTTTCCCCTGACACCTGGGGACCCTGTTTTGAGTGATGTTGATGCATTTTTTCAGGCTTTGGGGTTATTGTACGATGAGCCTAATGTCACTGATCAAGCTGAAAAAGCCTTGTTGGCATTAAATCAGGGGCTTGATGACGCTGAGTTATACTGTCAGAGATTCCGTAGGTGGGCAGTCCTGACCAAGTGGAATGACGACGCTTTGGCGGCCCTTTTTCGGAAGGGCTGTCAGATAATGTAAAGGATGTTATGGTGGGATTCCCTGTCCCCTCTGGTCTCAATGATTCTATGTCATTAGCGATTCAAATTGACAGACGTTTGCGTGAGCGGAGAAGTATGCGTGGAATAGGTGTTGCCTTGTGAACCTGCTTCTGAATCCATGCAGTGTGATAGAGTGGTGTCTGGGGCACAGCGTCATGAGTTTCGAAAGCGCAATGGGTTATGTTTCTACTGTGGTGATGCCTCTCATACTATTCCAGTCTGCCCTAAGCGGGGAGGACGTTTTGCACGCTCAGTTGTCTTGGGTAGTGTTCAGACTAAGTTTTTACTAACTGTCACTCTGATATGCTCTCTGTCCTCATTTTCTGCTCAGGCTTTCGTTGATTCTGGAGCAGCTATTAACCTGATGGATTATGATTTTGCTAAACGTTGTGGGTTTCCCTTGATACCCCTACAGAAGTCTATTCCCCTTCTGGGGATCGATTCTACCCCTTTGGCTGAGAATAAACCTCAGTTCTCTACTCAGGTTATAATGAGGGTGGAACCTGATCATCAAGAGTGCTGCAAATTTTTGGTTCTGTATAATCTGCATGATATTATCGTACTGGGTTTCCCTTGGTTACAGTCTCATAATCCTGTTTTGGATTGGAAATCTGTGTCTGTAACCAGTTGGGGCTGCCAATGTGTTAATACCAACACTCCTGTTTTTTCTGCCTCCCCCCAGGCTCAGGATGTTCCTGACTTTTTGATTGATTTTTCTGATGTGTTTAGCGAAAGTAAATCTGCATCCTTGCCTCCCCATAGGAGCTATGACTGCGCTATTGAATTAGTGCCTGGTAGTAAATTCCCTAAAGGTCGCCTTTTTAACTTGTCTGTACCTGAACATGACGCTATGCGGTCTTATATCAAGGAGTCATTGGAGAAGGGTCATATCAGACCATCCTCTTCACCCTTAGGTGCCGGTTTTTTCTTTGTGGCCAAAAAAGATGGTTCATTAAGGCCGTGTATTGATTATCGTCTTTTGAACAATATTACTGTGAAATATCAATACCCGTTACCCTTGATTTCTGACCTGTTTTCCAGGGTGAAAAACGCTACTTGGTTTACCAAGCTTGACCTCAGGGGGGCATATAACCTTATTCGCATTAAGCACGGGGATGAATGGAAGACGGCATTCAATACCCGGAGGGGCATTTTGAGTACCTTGCGATGCCCTTTGGGCTCACTAATGCTCCTTCTGTCTTCCAGTCCTTCATGAATGACATTTTCAGGGATTTTGTGGATAAATTTCTGATTGTTTATTTGGATGATATCTTGATTTTTTCCAATGACTGGGACTCTCATGTGAAACATGTTCGAACTGTATTCCAGATTTTGAGAGAGAATGCTCTGTATGTGAAGGGATCAAAGTGTCTTTTTGGCGTACAGAGGATCTCATTTCTGGGATTCATTTTGTCCCCATCTGTTATTGAAATGGACCCGGTCAAGGTTCAGGCCATCTGTGATTGGGTCCAACCTACTTCATTAAAGGCTCTTCAAAGATTTTTGGGTTTTGCCAATTTTTATCGTAAATTTATTGGTAATTTCTCGGTTATTGTTAAACCATTAACTGATTTGACCAAAAAGGGTTCTGATGTGGTGAATTGGCCTCCTGAGGCAGTCTCTGCATTTCAGGAACTTAAGCAGAGATTCACTTCTGCTCCTGTTCTACGGCAGCCTGATGTTTCTCTGCCATTTCAGGTGGAGGTTGATGCCTCTGAAATTGGGGCAGGTGCCGTTTTGTCCCAAAAAGATCCAGAGACCTCTAAAAGTAACCCTTGTGCCTTTTTCTCTCGAAAATTTTCTCCTACTGAACGTAATTATGACGTGGGTAATCGGGAGTTATTGGCCATGAAGTGGGCTTTTGAAGAGTGGAGACATTGGCTGGAGGGAGCCAAACATCGGGTGGTGGTCCTTACGGACCATAAGAATCTGGTTTATCTGGAATCTGCCAAGCGACTCAATCCTAGACAGGCCAGGTGGGCCTTATTTTTCACACGTTTTAATTTTGTGGTTTCCTTTCTTCCTGGCACTAAGAATGTTAAGGCGGATGCTCTCTCGAGGAGTTTCCTTGCGGACTCTCCTGAGTTATCTGATCCTTCTGTTATTTTGAAAGAGGGTGTAGTTCTTTCCGCCATCTCACCCAATTTGAGACTTGCTCTGGAGGGGTGTCAGCAGAATAGGCCCGAGCGCTGCCCTGTTGGAAAATTGTTTGTCCCGGACCAGTGGAAAAAGAGTGTGATGTCTGAGATTCATTGTTCCGCGTTGGCTGGGCATCCCGGAATTTTTGGTACCAGAGACTTGGTTAGTCAGTCCTTTTGGTGGCCTACCTTGTCTCGTGATGTCAGGGAATTTGTGCAGTCCTGCGGGACTTGCTCTCGCTCCAAGCCTTGCTCTCGCTCTGGTGGTTTGTTGATGCCATTGCCTGTGCCCAAGAGACCATGGACCCATATCTCTATGGATTTCATTTCCGACCTTCCTGTTTCTCAGAGAATGACCGCCATCTGGGTGATTTGTGATAGGTTTTCCAAGATGATACATCTTGTGCCATTGCCTAAGTTGCCTTCCTCCTCTGAATTGGTGCCTTTGTTCCTTCAGCACGTGGTTCGTTTACACGGCATTCCTGAGAACATTGTGTCTGACAGAGGAGTCCAGTTTGTTTCCAGATTTTGGAGGACCTTTTGTTCTAAACTTGGTGTTCAATTGTCTTTCTCCTCGGCGTTTCATCCTCAGACCAATGGTCAAACTGAGAGAACAAACCAGACATTGGAGACTTATCTAAGATGCTTTGTGTCTGCTGATCAGGATGACTGGGTTTCTTTTTTGCCTTTGACTGAGTTTGCTCTTAATAATAGGGCTAGCTCTGCCACTTTGATGTCTCCATTTTTCTGTAATTCTGGGTTTCACCCTCGATTTTCTTCGGGACAGACGGAGGCTTCTGTCTGTCCGGGTGTTGACTCTGTTGTGGAGCGTATGCAACAGATTTGGGACCAGGTAGTGGAGAGGTTGTCCCTCTCTCAAGAGAGGGCCCAGCGGTTTGCTAACCGGCATAGGACTGATGGTCCTCGGTTTAAAGTAGGGGACTTGGTCTGGTTGTCCTCAAAAAATATTCCTATGAGAGTAGCATCTCCTAAATTTAAGCCTATGTTCATTGGACCTTATAAGATCATGGAGATTCTTAATCCTGTTTCTTTTCGTTTGCTTCTTCCAGGGACATTTAAGATCCATAACGTGTTCCACAAGTCCTTGTTGAAGAGGTTTGTTGAGCCAGTGGTTCCTGCTGCTGTGCCTCCTGACCCTGTTTTGGTTGAGGGCAATCTGGAGTATGTGGTTGAGAAAATATTAGATTCTCGTTTTTCTAGACGGAAACTCCAGTATTTGGTTAAGTGGAGAGGTTATGGTCAGGAAGACAATTCTTGGGTGTTTGCTTCGGACATCCATGCTAGGAGACTCATCCGTGCGTATCATAGAACTCATCCTGACCGACCTGGTTGCTCAAATGAGGGTTCGGTGACCCCTCCTCAAGGGGGGGGGTACTGTTGTGAATGGGCTTGAGATGAGTTCTGAGCAGAGACTCCCTCTGGTGGTTACAAGCGGTACTGGTCTGTTCAGTGAAGATTGTGAGGACTGGGAATCAGGTGTTACTGACTGGTCTTATATAAGGGAGTCACCTTCCCATCAGGATTGCCGGTGATCAATTGTTCTGGTCTGAATCCTTGATTCCAGTTTCCCTTGTAGCCTGCTGTGTCGTGTCTGCATCTCCTTCTAACAGATAAGACATTTTCTTCTTTTTGTTTCTGTGCTTGATTTTTGCATTTTGTCCTGCACTTCTGTGGGGGCCTTCTGGGTCCCCTCAGGGGGCTTTTGCCCTCTCAGTTTAGTTCAGCCACTGATGTTTGTACTTTTGCTTTTTCCAGTTTTTTCAGTGGCTGCTGTTTTGATTTTGTTACACCAGAGAGCTAATTTAGGTGGTAGAGGTCGTGTGATCTCAGGTGTTTTTGAAATTAGTAGAGTTGGTGCTTTCAGGGTTTTTTTTGGGATTGCAGTAAGTACCCTTCCTATCCTTTTCTATTTAGTTAGTTTGGGCCCCAACGTTTGCTCATACTATTTTCTGTCTGTGTCAGTATTTCGTCTTGTCTAACCGCCATTACATGTTTGAGGGCTTGCTATTATCTTTGGGGTTCTGCTCCGGGGCAGATAGCTTTCCTATTTCTATCTTTAGGTGTAGTTAGTTTCTCAGGCTGTGACGAGGCGTCTAGGACCAACGTAGGAACGCTCCACGACTGCCTTAGTTGTGGTGGTTAGTCAGGGTACTGCAATCTCATAGATTCCAACTGCTCTGGTGTATTGCCTTTTTGCCTGCACTCCTCAGCTACCGAATCATAACAGGTGTCCACCTAGGTTCAAGAACATCGCCATCGGTTACAGACTTTACATCGTCTGGTGCAGACCAAATTTCAGCAGTTGAAGCATGCAGAACGGGCCCCCCTATGGGGAATAGATCTTTAGATTGGTGACCGTGTATTGGTGTGGGAAAAAGGCCCTCGGGACAAACTGGATACCCGGGGGGAGAAAAATCCGTATCGGATAAGATGGCGAATCAGCTCTGAAGGCCCTGTGTATGAAATCCAATCCGAGGAAAAGGAGAATTCCACTATTTGAGTGGTCCATCATAATATGCTTCGGCCCTGTCTGTCAAAGGATCCCATTCAACAGGAGGAAACTCCAGATGCTCCCGAAGTTTCGCCACCCATTGTAATAGAATGTGAAGAGGAAGATGATTCTGAGCAACCACCTGAAAATTTACAGGATAGACAAGTACCGGAAGTCCTTGAAGAAATTGCCCCGGCAGAAACTGACACACCCTCACCTGCTGTTATGCAACCAGACTCGACCACTCTAGGTGACTCAACTATTCCTTCTGACTTACGGCGCTCCAAGCGAGCTACAGCTGGAATACCCGCCAATTGCTATAATCAAGATCAATTTGTTTGGTGGCAGACTGTTCAAGAAAAAGACTGTTCATGTTTTTCACTGAAACACTCGCCCATGGAATGGCGAGCAAAAGGAAAGGGGGAGTATAGGGAGATAGACCGGGCCAGCAACATCGTTAGCAATACACCTGGCAGTGCTTCTTTCGTTTGGGGGCCGGAAGTATTGGGACTGTCACCCTTGTTGCCGGGAGGGAGACTTTCTGAACAGGACAGACCTGGGAACCAGACTGCAGTGGGCGGGACAGATATAAAAGTCTTTGATGTGCGGCAAAGAGGGGTCTTTGGCGGGAAGGCAGTGTACGCAGCAGTAGAAGGTTTGCTCACGCTCCGCAGTACGATATCAGAAGGCCAGGCCATTTAGCTTATTGCCATGGCAGACGCAGACAGATCGCAAGCAGCCTATGACTGTGGGCTTGCTCACCTTCCTGACCGAAGTGACGTCCCGTTCCACACCACTGACTGTATACAGAGCGTGTCACAGGCCTGACCAAGGATATCAAGTAGAGTCTGTCAGTATACTCCCAGCTCCCACCGCTGAACTTCATTCTTATAAAGTGGCTACGCAGACTCCTACATCATTGACACCTCGTTCCGGGACGGCGGACCTACACATCGGAGAGACAGGACACATTGCAGCTGTCAGGAGACAGTGCCTCATGTTCCTCTAGGACCAGGCAAGAGACTTCATGTGTCGCCTGCGGCGCCACCGTGGGATCTTCAAGCACAACCCTCTGAATACATCAGACTGTTAAGTTTACCCTTTTGTAGAACATTTTCTCCTTTGTTGAACCCCAAACTCCTTTTTCACCCTATTCTCTCCCTGTGAGGAGTAACACTTGTAATAAACCCCCATTAACCCTTGATCTGCTTCCTGCTTGTCACTGCATCCCATGTTCCTGCTGTTTGCTCTCAAGTGCATAGTTATGTATATATTGTATATTGTGTCTGTTATGCACATAGTGTACTTTTATCTGAGCAATGTTTGTTAAAGGGAAGCCTAGTGCTCATGTTTAGCCACTAGATGGGGGAATTTTAGTTAACTGAGACAGTACTGTAAATGGTTAAACATAGGAGGGGTTGACCTTGGATAAGTATAGAAGTTTTCCTGTTTGGGAGTTAGTTAGGGCCTAGGGCCCGTGTGGGGCTGTCAGCTCTGTAAGGGTCCCGTCACACTGTTCAATGTCCCAGCGATCCCACCAATGATAAAATGTGGATGGGATCGCTGGGACATCGTTAGCTGATCGCTGGTGAGCTGTCACATGGGCAGACTCACCAGCGATCAGGACCAGCGAGCACGCTGGTATCCAGGGTAAACAGCGGGTAACTAAGCACCACGCGGCGCCTAGTTACCCGATATGTACCCGAGATATTGGCTCTCAGCGCTCTACAACAGACGTTGAGAGCCGGTATCCAATGTACATATCGGGTAACTAAGCACCGCGCGGCACCTAGTTACCCGATATGTACCCTAGATACCGGCTATCAGCGCTCTACAGCAGACGCTGAGAGCCGGTATCCAATGTACATATCGGGTAACTAAGCACCGCGCGGCACCTAGTTACCCGATATTTACATTGGATACCGGCTCTCAGCGCTATACAGCAGATGCTGAGAGCCGGTATCCAGGGTACATATCGGGTAACTAAGCACTGCGCGGCACCTAGTTACCCGATATGTACATTGGATACCAGCTCCCAGCTTGCTGATCGTTGGTCTCCCGCTGTCACACGCAGCGATGCGCGCTGGCCAGCGGGAGACCAACGATCAAAAAATGGTCCAGGACATTCAGCGACGATCAGCGATACCCAGCAGGGGGCTGATCATCGCTGCATGTCACACTAAGCGAGATCACTGGCTAGGTCGCTGTTGCATCACAAAATCGGTGACGCTTCAGCGTTCTCACTAGCGATCTCGCTTAGTGTGACGGGGTCTTAACGTTGAAGCAAGCTACCCAGGCATTCAGAGTCCGGATGGACAGAGGTGCAGCAGAGGCAACAGTGCTACCACAGCAGGAAAGAGAAGCTTAAGTAGAGGTCCTAGATCAGTACAGGAATGCAGGTTGCTCAATATGTGGCAGGTCACTGCATGGTATGATGCCCTCAGAACCGGGGCAAAACGGCTGAGGGAACCCCCAAGCACTGAGTCTAAACAGTGAGGGTGCTGGAGAACCGTACGGCAATGTACGTCCCCGTAATGTCCTGAAGGACGTAGAGAGGAGTGGAGGAGAAGTGGATAATGTGAACTGTGTGGTACCGCATGTTGATGTTGTTACTGACGAAGATGTGCTGCGACAAAGAGTAAAGTTCACTGTTTGAAGTTTTCAAAGTACTCTGTCTATTTATGCGCCACCATGCAGGCAGCGGAGCCTCAGCAAGCTCAATGGGACCCTGACGGTGCAGAGGGTGATATAAAGGGTATGCTGCAGAAGGGACAGTATTTTCCTGTGATTGGGAGCCGGGGCACGTCTAAGCCACTTGTTACAGCCACGACTACAGCCCTGGCTCAGCCTCTCACATTACTCTGGGGTTCTGTGTCACTCTGGGCCTATAACCTGTTGGCAGAGGATTATTCAGGATACTCTCCAAGCGTGTGACAACAGAGCTTCTTTATTCAGGAACAATCATGAACAATATATGATAAGCTTAATAGATCAGGAATAAATCATTTGTGTGTCTCTGTCTGTGCAGCATCTACAGCAGGCTGCTTCTCTCATACACAGACACAGGAAAAACAGGAAATACAGTCACACGCTCTCCCTGTGTGAGCCTCTGGGAGGTTTTTTTTTTACTTTATAAACAGCATGCAAATCTAGCAACTAAACACTCAGACAGGAATGGAGTTGTTGCACCAAACATATTCCAACAGTAGGCTACCAGTCAGTGCTGCACTGTCCTACGTCTCCTTTTCATCTCTACCAGCCCACAGTGACAGCTGCTGTCTAGAAGTCTGCCTGCAGCTCAGAGTCGTTCTGTGGACTGCAGTTGTTTTCTGTTAATATTTGTGCATTATAATTTTTTGGTATTTGGTGTAGGTGTAATATTTGAATCAGTGCAGTACAAAGATTGTGATAATGTGATTGTGGAGAAATTATATTTTAGAATCGTCTTCTCAGTTCTATTATTTCTCTTGTGACCAGGTTTTATCATCAGATTCTGAATCGTCTATCTGAACATCTGGCAGTGCCGCTGGTGCAGCCATTCAGATGGGCTGTGAAATCAGGACTGTATGAGGACAAAGCTTTTCCAAGGCCTCAAATCTGGTCTCTATGGAATAAATGTCGTTTATTTACAATAAGCTCCATAATGAATTCTTCATTAAGTCTTTGAGGAGGAACAATGTCTTGTTATCTCATTATGTCTCTAATTAACCCATTGTCAGGATGCTGAAGGAGCACCTTGGGGCAGGCAGGCGGGTTGTTTTGCTTTCATGCTGAGATTTATCAATGGTCCCTCAGAGATACTTTTGTATCAGTAACTGAGATTGATGGCAGAGGATGAAGGGACTCCCTGTGGACAGTCGCTGCCACACAACTCTTCAAGTCTTTGTTTTCCTCTGGCTTCAATTTCCCAAGGACGGATCTGGCTCAGGATCATAAATATTCACGATCCAAGAAGATGATTGGGCTCATTATAGTAATGAAGAAAGCAGGAAAATACAATTATTGACCTGTTGAGCCAGCGCCATGTATTCCCTGGATGGAAGACAACAAATCTGTAACAATCAGGACGAGAAAGCCCCGAGAGGCAGGAGAACTCACTTCTTACTTGTGTAACTCAGGAGATATGGTGGGACTTGGACAAGGAATCTGCTTCACCAACCTTTGTGGTTGGAGTGAGTGATTTATTTATCATACAGTCCATACAGGTATCCTCTATTTCTGCAGGATGCAAGCTTAGCTTGGCGTAACTTCTCCCCAAAATGAACTTACATCTGTGGTAGCCTCTGAAGAGAGTGAGCTACAACTAGTGATGAGCGAGCACCAACATGCTCAAGTGTCAGATGCTTGGACGTGCTCGACTTAAGAAATGAGTATAATTGAAGTCAATAGAAAAGTCGAGCAATTATCCAGAAGACCCTCCCAGGAGGTCTGAGGGGCTGGAAAATGGCTGAACAAAATGCTCAAATGTCATGGGAACAGCATGGGAAGACCCCTGGACCCATCTCTGACTCCCTGATCGCTGCTGGGAGCAATGTTGTCAGAGTATTATGCCACGTCTACGGAATGACACTCAGGCGGGTTTCACATTTGCGTTTGTGTGAGCAGCGTTTTATCCGCATAGATCCGCATGCATCGTGCGTACATACCTTTAACATGGTGTACGCACGTGTCTCGACCCGCACCACAATTGTGGTTTACCAGAGCAATGGGGTACTCAGAGCCGAGCCCATGGAAGTCTATGGGGTTGTCACAGGTAGCGCTGGCTCGGTCTGTGGCCCTGGCGGTCAGGCGTATGTTGGGGGTATATTTACAGGGGATAGGTATATATACAGTTCGTGACGCCACCTGTAGTTCTCTGATCACTAAGACCAGCGCTGCTGTAGATCTCTGAGGGGATGGTGAGGCAGCTAGATGTCGGGTCCCCTACAGGTGGGACTCTTCCCTCAGGTCGATAGTTATGGTGGGGTTGTGCAGGGATGCAATCAAATAACTCAGTCTCACACATAGAAGCTTCTTCCCATACCTTTTACTTGCCAGATGATAAGGCAGGTCCCAGGGAGGCTGATCGGGTGGAGGATGTGCTTTGAGATAACAGATGAACAGGTTATGGGCCTCCTTCACTTTCAAAATGGTGAGTCCGACTAGCATAGAGCCAAGTCCACTCCGAATACTCCAGCTTCTTCAAAGCTGTACTGCCCGGTCAGTTTTGTGGTCGGAGCCTTCCTTTGAGAGAGCTGAGTTCCCACTCTTGTCGTGCACTGACTCAAAGTTCTCACTCTCCCTGACCCCAGTTACGTACCGACACTCCAAGGGCTGTTTTCTGTAACCTAAGGTCCAGTAAGCCTCTGTTTTTTCTATCACTATGCCTGGAGCTATAGTGACGCTTCGGTCCCCAGTGACCGGTGGCAATGTGCAGGATAATCCAATCCTAAAGCACTTCTAAATTCCTTCCACTGCGCCTTTCGCCCTGTCCGCGCTTGTAGCATAAGCACTCCACACTTCCAAAGGCTATACAGATCAGTCCCTTCTTGCTTCTCCCCAAAGGTTGCTAACAGGTGCTCAGTAATCTTCTAGTTCAGGAGCACGTCTCTGAACTTCACTGTCCTTGAGACAGGAGACTGAAGGTCCTGCTGCTACTTCCTCTTCCCTCTCACTCCACAACTACTACTACTTATCTTGTCTGACGGAGCTATTTATATATCCTGTGGGTGTGTCTAAGTGTGTGTTGGAGTGAATGTTTATTGAGCATTAAACTGTTACCTCTCCGCACATTCTCCAGGGTACTGCGTGTGCCTTCACACCAGGGCTACACATTCCCCCATGGTAAAATACAGCACTCCCGGGCTGTGAAATACAAGAAGACATTTTGTTTTTGCATTAAAACAAGTAACATTAACTCTTCCCATCCGGGAGGTACGGGTTTCTTGAACGTTGCATTATAACAATAGGCATAGAAAAATACAAAATACTAAATAGACATTTTCATATAAATAACCGACAATATTCTTGTGAAGGACCCGCACCAAACCTTCAACGTGGGTCCTGGGTGGGCTGCAGGACATCTGAATGCAGACCTCACTCAGTGCCTCACCATACGGGTTTTATGTTCAGAGGTAGTTGAGGTGGTTTCATGTAAAACCAATATAATGCACCTTAGTGCAACTATTTACAGGATACAGTTTTTGGGCTGGCTCAGTCCTCAGCCACGCAGTCCATTATAAGACAGAATAAGAGACATATATATATACAGATTTCAAGTATGCATCATTCTTCTTTTACTTTTACTTTACCCAACAGGGCATTTTATGTAAAACTATGCATTCAATTTTTCAACTTTTTACTCTGGTACCCAGCCGGGCGTTCTACTCATTATAGAAAAACATAAATACATTTGGCAATAAAGTGCAAATCTGGCAAAAATTCTCAAACTTTCTACATTTTCTTTGTTGCGGTAAACCCTGTCTGGGTCCTACCGTTCTTCACATTTTCTTGCAGGCTTCCATTATACTTTCCATCCCGGGGGCTGGAACAATACGATGATCCTTAGATCCCATGACCAACAAGTCGTGACCTGCTATCAGAGTTTGGGTCGCTACAGTCCTCGTGCGAACCACTAGGGGCGCGCCGGGCGCTTCCGCTTTGTGAGACGCTGTCTGCGTCACTGTAATAGCCACTTTCTCTCGCGATGCAGAAATAGTCGCCGTGCGCGACGTTGTGTAGACTGCTGATTGTGATGTGGAATGGGTCGCAGGTTGCGATGTATTAGGACAAGGTTGTGAGGAGTACGCAGGGGGCACTTCCAACGGTGATATACTCTTCTGGGGCGATGCCGGGGCACGGCCTGATGCAGCGGTAGATTGTGACTGGGATGCGCTGGCAATGGTGACGTTACCTGCGTCAGGGACGGGGTCACGGACGATTGTGACATTAAGGGCATACCATCCCTTCATACCCCAGTGCCGTGTATAGGTGACTATGTCTCCATTAACTAGGTCCCTCCCGGGATGGCCGATGGGCAGGTGGGATTCTACGTCCCTGAGACTGACAAAGACCCCTGGGTAGAGGCCCGGTTCTCTGATGAAGCCCCAGCCCTTCCGGAGCTGGAACTCTGTCACACACCCCTTCCGCCGCGGTTCCCTTAGAGTACCTTTTTCTCGGCGAACACTTTCCTTGTCCGCGATCAGCTGCTCGTACTGCCGCTGCCGGTTCCGCTGCGCTTCCTGTTCTTCCTCCTGCCGGCGTCGCTGTTCCTCTTCGCGACGCTGCCACTCACATTCCCACTGGGCGGTGTAGGCGACGTCATCCAGGCGCGCCATCTCATCCCAGTCGACGTCTGGTAATGATGGACAGGACCCCTCCGGTGTCCCTGCCGGGGATCGATCATCTGCTGCGGCCTCCTGGCCGGGCGGGCGTTCCGGAACTGGCGGTACCTCCTCAACCTCCCTCGCTTCCACCGCTTCCTCGGTAGGTTCAGGGTCGGTACTTTTGGGGTAGCCTCCGGTTGCTCCTTAGCCTTGGGCAACAGAAGTTTCGGTAACTCAAACCGTGGGGGGTCGTCGAGGGAGAGAACACCGCGTCCCACAGCCGCCGCTGCATCTGGGTACGCCGGCGTCTCTCGATCTCCTCCTTGCCAGGTTGTTGCAAAACCATCTTCTTCAATCTGGCATTTTCCTCTTTAATCTCCAGCAATGCTTGCTGCAGGTGCAGGACCACGGATGGTTCCGGTTCTAGTGGCAGCTTGGCTGGGGAACGGGGCCTGCCTTCCACCGCTTCCCTGCTCGGCTGCACACGTCCTGCTTCCATGATGTTCCAGAACCGACTCTCTTCTTCTAGAGCCGTCCGGTCTCTTCCGTGGAGGCGGGGTTTGCGTCTCCTCCTCCTCGCAGGGAAGGTGAAGAGGAGGCGGACCTCTTTTGCTGTAGGGCAGGATCGCATATTGTAGTAGCACTTTGAGAGGGCAGGCATTCTCTTCGCGCCACAGGGGGGCACACGCCCACGAATCCACGCCCACCTTCTTCTCCAGCGCCTGAGGGCGCGAATTTGGCGGCAAAATGGCGGATTTTAGCGCCAAAAATAGCAAACAGTCCTTTTCCACAAAAACACCTCCACAGGCACACAGGGCTCGCAATTTTGCGAGTTTCGCATCCTGTTCGTGACGCCAAGTTGTCTCGACCCGCACCACAATTGTGGTTTACCAGAGCAATGGTGTACTCAGAGCCGAGCCCATGGAAGTCTATGGGGTTGTCACAGGTAGCGCTGGCTCGGTCTGTGGCCCTGGCGGTCAGGCGTATGTTGGGGGGTATATTTACAGGGATAGGTATATATACAGTTCGTGACGCCACCTGTAGTTCTCTGATCACTAAGACCAGCGCTGCTGTAGATCTCTGAGGGGATGGTGAGGCAGCTAGATGTCGGGTCCCCTACAGGTGGGACTCTTCCCTCAGGTCGATAGTTATGGTGGGGTTGTGCAGGGATGCAATCAAATAACTCAGTCTCACACATAGAAGCTTCTTCCCATACCTTTTACTTGTCAGATGATAAGGCAGGTCCCAGGGAGGCTGATCGGGTGGAGGATTGCTTTGAGATAACAGCTGAACAGGTTATGGGCCTCCTTCACTTTCAAAATGGTGAGTCCGACTAGCATAGAGCCAAGTCCACTCCGAATACTCCAGCTTCTTCAAAGCTGTACTGCCCGGTCAGTTTTGTGGTCGGAGCCTTCCTTTGAGAGAGCTGAGTTCCCACTCTTGTCGTGCACTGACTCAAAGTTCTCACTCTCCCTGACCCCAGTTACGTACCGACACTCCAAGGGCTGCTTTCTGTAACCTAAGGTCCAGTAAGCCTCTGGTTTTTCTATCACTATGCCTGGAGCTATAGTGACGCTTCGGTCCCCAGTGACCGGTGGCAATGTGCAGGATAATCCAATCCTAAAGCACTTCTAAATTCCTTCCACTGCGCCTTTCGCCCTGTCCACGCTTGTAGCATAAGCACTCCACACTTCCAAAGGCTATACAGATCAGTCCCTTCTTGCTTCTCCCCAAAGGTTGCTAACAGGTGCTCAGTAATCTTCTAGTTCAGGAGCACGTCTCTGAACTTCACTGTCCTTGAGACAGGAGACTGAAGGTCCTGCTGCTACTTCCTCTTCCCTCTCACTCCACAACTACTACTACTTATCTTGTCTGACGGAGCTATTTATATATCCTGTGGGTGTGTCTAAGTGTGTGTTGGAGTGAATGTTTATTGAGCATTAAACTGTTACCTCTCCGCACATTCTCCAGGTACTGCGTGTGCCTTCACACCAGGGCTACACACACGGACAAGTGTTTGCATGCGTTCGTTTGCGGATGCGGATGCATGCGTCGTTACGCGGTGTGCGGTGGGGCGCTGCGAACAAAACATGTTGCATTTTTTGAAGCGTCAATTATGCGCAGCCATGCGCATGTGGATGATTGTGGATGGAGTGCATCAAAACAATGCATTACTGTCTATGGGAACGCATTTGAACAAAAGGTCATGCGTACGCATGCGTTCGATACCCATGCGTACTTCAGACTGAACATGTCCAGGAAGTTGTTTTCAGCCACACCTCCAAAAAGGTGTATAAAAGGGGTGGGGACACAGCAATTGTATTCCTCTCAAGACTCTGGATCCAAGCACAATACACAGGATGTAAGTATAGAAGCTTTGAAAATGTATTTTTGTCTTTGCATTCTGTACTCTTTACTAATTGCTCTTTCTGTTCCTTGTAGACTGCTGATCCGGTTCCGGACTGCCTTCCTGGAGATGCCTTCCTGGTGCTGCCTTCCTGGTGCTGCCTTCTTGGAGATGCCTTCCTGGTGCTGCCTTCCTGGAGCTGCCTGCCTGGTGCTGCCTTCCTGGAGCAGCCTTCCTGGTGCTGCCGTCCTGGTGCTACCTTCCTAGAGCTGCCTTCCTGGTGCTGCCTTCCTGGTGCTACCTTCCTGGAGCTGCCTTCCTGGAGCTGCCTTCCTGGTGCTGCCTTCCTGGTGCTACCTTCCTGATGCTGCCTTCCTGGAGATGCCTTCCTGGTGCTGCCTTCCTGGAGCTGCCTTCCTGGTGCTGCCTTTTTGGAGATGCCTTCCTGGAGATGCCTTCCTGGTGCTGCCTTCCTGGAGCTGCCTGCCTGGTGCTGCCTTCCTGGAGCAGCCTTCCTGGTGCTGCCGTCCTGGTGCTACCTTCCTAGAGCTGCCTTCCTGGTGCTGCCTTCCTGGTGCTACCTTCCTGGAGCTGCCTTCCTGGAGCTGCCTTCCTGGTGCTGCCTTCCTGGAGATGCCTTCCTGGTGCTGCCTTCTTGGAGATGCCTTCCTGGTGCTGCCTTCCTGGAGCTGCCTCCTGGTGCTGCCTTCCTGGAGCAGCCTTCCTGGTGCTGCCGTCCTGGTGCTACCTTCCTAGAGCTGCCTTCCTGGTGCTGCCTTCCTGGTGCTACCTTCCTGGTGCTGCCTTCCTGGAGATGCCTTCCTGGTGCTGCCTTCCTGGAGATGCCTTCCTGGTGCTGCCTTCTGGAGATGCCTTCCTGGTGCTGCCTTCTTGGAGATGCCTTCCTGGTGCTGCCTTCCTGGAGCTGCCTGCCTGGTGCTGCCTTCCTGGAGCAGCCTTCCTGGTGCTGCCGTCCTGGTGCTACCTTCCTAGAGCTGCCTTCCTGGTGCTGCCTTCCTGGTGCTACCTTCCTGGAGCTGCCTTCCTGGAGCTGCCTTCCTGGTGCTGCCTTCCTGGTGCTGCCTTCCTGGTGCTGCCTTCCTGGTGCTACCTTCCTGATGCTGCCTTCCTGGAGCTGCCTTCCTGGTGCTGCCTTCCTGGAGCTGCCTTCCTGGAGCTGCCTTCTTGAAGCTGCTTTCCTGGTGCTGCCTTCCTGGAGCGACCTTCCTGGTGCTGCCTTCCTGGAGCTGCCTTCCTGTTGCTGCCTTCCTGGTGCTACCTTCCTGGAGCTGCCTTCCTGGTGCTGCCTTCCTGGTGCTGCCTTCCTGGTGCTACCTTCCTGGTGCTGCCTTCCTGGAGCTGCCTTCCTGGTGCTGCCTTCCTGGTGCTGCCGTCCTGGTGCTACCTTCCTAGAGCTTCCTTTCTGGTGCTGCCTTCCTGGAGCTGCTTTCCTGGTGCTGCCTTCCTGGTGCTGCTGTCCTGGTGCTGCCTTCCTAGAGCTGCCTTCCTGTGCTGCCTTCTTGGAGCTGCTTTCCTGGTGCTGCCTTCCTAGAGCTGCCTTCCTGGAGCTGCCTTCCTGGAGCTGCTTTCCTGGTGCTGCCTTCCTGGTGCTGCCTTCCTGGTGCTACCTTCCTGATGCTGCCTTCCTGGTGCTGCCTTCCTGGAGCTGCCTTCCTGGTGCTGCCTTCCTGGTGCTGCTGTCCTGGTGCTACCTTCCTAGAGCTGCCTTCCTGGGCTGCCTTCCTGGTGCTACCTTCCTGGAGCTGCCTTCCTGGTGCTGCCTTCCTGGTGCTACCTTACTGGAGCTGCCTTCCTGGAGCTGCTTTCCTGGTGCTGCCTTCCTGGAGCGACCTTCCTGGTGCTGCCTTCCTGGAGCTGCCTTCCTGTGCTGCCTTCCTGGTGCTGCTGTCTTGGTGCTACCTTCCTAGAGCTGCCTTCCTGGTGCTGCCTTCCTGGTGCTACCTTACTGGAGCTGCCTTCCTGGTGCTGCCTTCCTGACGCTACCTTACTGGAGCTGCCTTCCTGGTGCTACCTTCCTGCTGCTTGGACGTGCTCGACTTAAGAAATGAGTATAATTGAAGTCAATAGAAAAGTCGAGCAATTATCCAGAAGACCCTCCCAGGAGGTCTGAGGGGCTGGAAAATGGCTGAACAAAATGCTCAAATGTCATGGGAACAGCATGGGGAAGACCCCTGGACCCATCTCTGACTCCCTGATCGCTGCTGGGAGCAATGTTGTCAGAGTATTATGCCACGTCTACGGAATGACACTCAGGCGGGTTTCACATTTGCGTTTGTGTGAGCAGCGTTTTATCCGCATAGATCCGCATGCATTGTGCGTACATACCTTTAACATGGTGTACGCACGGACAAGTGTTTGCATGCGTTCGTTTGCGGATGCGGATGCATGCGTCGTTACGCGGTGTGCGGTGGGGCGCTGCGAACAAAACATGTTGCATTTTTTGAAGCGTCAATTATGCGCAGCCATGCGCATGTGGATGATTGCGGATGGAGTGCATCAAAACAATGCATTACTGTCTATGGGAACGCATTTGAACGAAAGGTCATGCGTACGCATGCGTTCGATACCCATGCGTACTTCAGACTGAACATGTCCAGGAAGTTGTTTTCAGCCACACCTCCAAAAAGGTGTATAAAAGGGGGTGGGGACACAGCAATTGTATTCCTCTCAAGACTCTGGATCCAAGCACAATACACAGGATGTAAGTATAGAAGCTTTGAAAATGTATTTTTGTCTTTGCATTCTGTACTCTTTACTAATTGCTCTTTCTGTTCCTTGTAGACTGCTGATCCGGTTCCGGACTGCCTTCCTGGAGATGCCTTCCTGGTGCTGCCTTCCTGGTGCTGCCTTCTTGGAGATGCCTTCCTGGTGCTGCCTTCCTGAGAGCCTTGCCTGGCCTGGTGCTACCTTCCTGGAGCAGCCTTCCTGGTGCTGCCGTCCTGGTGCTACCTTCCTGAGCTGCTTTGCCTTCCTGGTGCTGCCTTCCTGGTGCTGCCTTCCTGGAGCTACCTTCCTGAGCTGCCTTCCTGGAGTGCCTTCCTGGTGCTGCCTTCCTGGAGCTACCTTCCTGATGCTGCCTTCTGGAGATGCCTTCCTGGTGCTGCCTTCCTGGAGCTGCCTCCTGGTGCTGCCTTCCTGGAGAGCCTTCCTGGTGCTGCCGTCCTGGAGCTGCCTCCTAGTGCTGCCTTCCTGGGCTGCCTTCCTGGTGCTGCCTCCTGGAGCTACCTTCCTAGAGCTGCCTTCCTGGTGCTGCCTTCCTGGTGTACCTTCCTGGGCTGCCTTCTTGGAGCTGCCTTCCTGGTGCTGCCTTCCTGGAGCTGCCTGCCTGGTGCTGCCTTCCTGGAGCAGCCTTCCTGGTGCTGCCTTCCTGGAGCTGCCTTCCTGTGCTGCCTTCCTGGAGCAGCCTTCCTGGTGCTGCCTTCCTGGTGCTACCTTCCTAGAGCTGCCTTCCTGGTGCTGCCTTCCTGGAGATCCTTCCTGGTGCTGCCTTCTGGAGATGCCTTCCTGGTGCTGCCTTCCTGGAGATGCCTTCCTGGTGCTGCCTTCTTGGAGATGCCTTCCTGGTGCTGCCTTCCTGGAGCTGCCTTCCTGGTGCTACCTTCCTGATGCAGCCTTCCTGGAGCTGCCGTTCCTGGTGCTGCCTTCCTGAGCTGCCTTCCTGGAGCTGCCTTCTGTGAACTCCTGGAGCTGCTTCCTGGTGCTGCCTTCCTGGGCGCTTCCTGTGCTGCCTTCCCGGTGCTACCTTCCTGATGCTGCCTTCCTGGTGCTGCCTTCCTGGTGCTACCTTCCTGGAGCTGCCTTCCTGGAGCTGCCTTCCTGAGCTGCTTCTGGTGCTGCTTCCTGGAGCGACCTTCCTGTGTGCCTTCCTGGAGCTGCCTTCCTGGATGCTGCCTTCCTGGTGCTACCTTCCTGGAGCTGCCTTCCTGGTGCTGCCTTCCTGGTGCTGCCTTCCTGGTGCTAGCCTTCCTGATGCTGCCTTCCTGGATGCTGCCTTCCTGGAGCTGCCTTCCTGGAGCTGCTTCCTGGTGCTGCCTTCCTGGTGCTGCCTTCCTGGTGCTGCCTTCCTGGTGCTACCTTCCTGAGAGCTTCCTACTTCCTGGTGCTGCCTTCCTGGAGCTGCTTCCTGGTGCTGCCTTCCTGGTGCTGCGTCCTGGTGCTGCCTTCCTAGAGCTCCTTTCTGGTGCTGCCTTCCTGGAGCTGCTTTCCTGGTGCTGCCTTCCTGGAGCTGCCTGTCCTGGTGCTGCCTTCCTGAGCTGCTTCCTGGTGCTGCCTTCCTGGTGCTGCTTCCTGGTGCTAGCCTTCCTAGAGCTGCCTTCCTGGTGCTGCCTTCCTGGAGCTGCTTCCTGGTGCTGCCTTCCTGGTGCTGCCTTCCTGGTGCTACCTTCCTACTGGGGAGCTGCCTTCCTGGTGCTGCCTCTTGCTCTGCGTGCTACCTTCCTGAGCTGCCTTCCTGGTGCTGCCTTCCTGGTGCTACCTTCCTGGAGCTGCCTTCCTGGTGCTGCTTCCTGGTGCTACCTTCTGGAGCTGCTCTGACTGCTTCCTGGTGCTGCCTTCCTGGAGCTGCCTTCCTGTGCTGCCTCTGAGCGCTTCCTGCGTTGGCTGCTGTCTTGGTGCTACCTTCCTAGAGCTGCCTTCCTGGTGCTGCCTTCCTGGTGCTACCTTACTGGAGCTGCCTTCCTGGTGCTGCCTTCCTGACGCTACCTTACTGGAGCTGCCTTCCTGGTGCTACCTTCCTGCTGCTGTGCTGCCTGACTGCTCGTGCTGTTGGACTACTCCCTGTAATGTAAGTATTGGTGTCCATTTTTTTAGGCTACATTGTGTTTGGCTCTTATCAAGTTTAATTTTCCTTATCTGTTCTTTTCTCTAGTGTTTCACTTGACTGCTGCCTGCTATTCCAAGATGTCCTCCACTGAATCTTCCGAAAGGGGACATGACGCTGATTATGTAATCACATTTGATTACTGATTGGTATGTTTTGACTGGCAATACTATACATGTGGTAAGTGCAGATGAGCAGGAGCAGTCAAGTGAAAATGAAGCTTCCCAGGGTCGTTGGCCTCAAGTTGCAGAGGAGGAAAGACAGGGTGTAAGTAGTCTTTATTAAAGTTGTAATTGAATTTGTTTTCAGTTGTACTTACAAATTCTTTTTTTGTATTTCATCTATAGGTTTCACAATGTGAGGAAGGACAGTGTGACATTGATAATGACCTGCTTATTCAAGCTGTCCAAGAGGAAGCAGCGTTGTGGGACCCCCGATAGGAATAATTCCGACGCAGCCTTGATCCGATGACTCTGGGAAGAAGTGGCCAGATCACAGTGCTGGATGATTGGGACCATACCACGCCACATGCCAGAAAGGATTTTGGTAAGTATTTCAATGTGGTCTGACGTGGCAGTGAACCTGTAGGTACATTGCTTTACAATTACATTTTTCTTTTTTTCCCCCTTCACAGTGAAGAGATTAAAAGTCCGTTGGCGCTCGATGAAGGATCGCTTCAATAAGGACATGAGAGAGGACATCCGGGTTCGAAGTGATGCTGCTCGAAAAATAAGAAAATATAAGTACCATCAACAGCTTTCTTTTTTGAAGCCGGCGGTTTTATTACTAATGTTTTTCATTTATTTTCTACACAGAACCTGGAGCAGCACAGCAGAACCTGGATCTTCCTCTGTTGAAGCGGCCCTTCATCGACCAGCCAACGAATCGGCACAATCCAAAGCATGCACCAGCGAAGGAGCAACCAGGCAGGCTTCGCAGGCTGGGGAACAGGCAGCCGGTCCAGAGGGTTTTCCCCTCTCCCAGCCCTCTGCCTCTACTTTTGGTCCTGCTCGTCAGCGGCAGAGGGCCTGGAAGAGGACACTCATGCCGAGTTTATTCACTTAAGTTCGACTTTCCAGGATGGTTTTACAAAGAATGGACAGTGGGTTCACTCAGGTGAACACACTCTTCCAGGATTTCCACAGACGCCTTGACCGCCTGGAAGCCGACCTTAATAGACCGGCACAACATTTTTTAATTCAATTGATCGGTGCGTGACGGAACACCTAACGCCTGAGCTCCAGCTCAATGTGATGCAGGCCTGCCAGGCTGCTTACAGCCATGCCGTGCAACAGTCCCCATATCAGCAGCAGGCACAAAGCTCTTTGTATTCAGGTCAACAAGCTCCAGCACAGCAGCAGTGGCAGAATCCGCCAGCACTTTTCCCACACCAGTCTGCTCACCAAGTGAGCTATCCACCATCACAACCACCGCTGGACATTAGGACTGTACCACCAGTACCCAGCTACACCATGCAGCCGAGTGCAGCAGCCCAGCCTTCCACTTCCACCACACAGTCGAGTGCAGCAGCCCAGCCTTCCACTTCCACCACACAGTCGAGTGCAGCAGCCCAGCCTTCCACTTCCACCACACAGTCGAGTGCAGCAGCCCAGCCTTCCACTTCCACCACACAGTCGAGTGCAGCAGCCCAGCCTTCCACTTCCACCACACAGTCGAGTGCAGCAGCCCAGCCTTCCACTCCCACCACGCAGCCACAGGAACCAAAAAGCCGAAGCAGCAAAACAAAGGCCAGGAAGCGAAAAGGAAAGAGACATTACTCACCCCCTGAACCCTCACCTTCAAATGTTTCTTTAATTTCTAGTTTGTCCACACCTTACCTTAGTTCTCTCCCTTTTAATGTGTCAATCCCTTCAAACTTGTTTTCCACTCCTAATGTGTCCTCTGCCAATGTGTCTGACCCAATCCTCCAATTCACTGCCACTTCCACTGTAACAACTCCCCCAACCACTCCTAGCCTACCTTCACAGGCCGACACACCCAGGTCCACAATGTAACTCCCTCCCGCAGAACCCAAAAATAAAGCCCTTTTTTCTGTTTTGTTATTTATTTGTCAAATTTCCTCTTGTTGTTATGTTTGTTAATAAAAATTATTTTGGTTCACAATCCCTGTCTCCCTGTGTTTTCTTTATTTCTTTAAACGTGTGTATTGTTGAGTGAAGTATTAACGGGTGTTACAGTAAAGGTGTTTATTATTAAAGTCAGCAAAGCATTACAGGCACATAACATTATAGGTGCATAAGATTACAGGTACATTTTACTTAGCGGCTTAAACCATTTTGTCTTGCCATGCGACACGTCCAATATCTGCACTCGCCATGAGAACAATGGAAAAGTATTTTTTGTAATTGAAATACTGGGATCCACTTCCAGCAGGTTTAGTAATCCGAATGTGTTTGCCGTCCACAGCCCCCAAGCAGTTAGTAAAATTACAAATGTCCTTGAATTTTGCAGCATTTTCCAGCCAGACTTCAGTGGTGGGTTGGGGGAGGAATTCTTCATGCAGAACGTCACATAAAGCACAGCAGGTGTCTGCAACAATCCCAGAAAGTATGGACACTCCAATCCTGAATTGAAAACGTAGAGATACTTAGGTCTCTCTGGTAGCCAGGAATCTGACGAACAAAAAAAGAAAAAAAATGAAGTACATGGCTTTTATAACAATAATACTAACGACATGTTTGTTTTTCAAAATTACATACCTCAGGGTCACCAACTGACGTTCCTCAGCAGGAATTGCTCGACGTTGCTGTGTGTCTTGCCTGGGGATGGATACTCAGACAGCAAGTCATTGAAGCTCTGTTGCATCATTCTCGTGTACTCAAAATACTTTTCTGTGTTTTCACGCAGCTCAGGGTAAAAGGAGTGGTAGGCTCCACGGCTCTCTCGGACTTCAACAATGGGGTGTTGTCAATAGCGATGACGACGTCTTCTCCGTCTTTCTCTTCTTCTTTCTTCTTCACAAGCAAAAGCAAAGGCAAGAGACAATTTCAATGACAAATCAAGATGAAGGAAGCTCTCCACGCTAAGATCCATCTTGAAGCTGGAAACAGCAGCAAAAGACGAGGATTTCATCTGTGCAGTGTGTCTATATACATAGAAATCCCATGAGACACGCCCATTGGGTATCTGGTGTCAAGGAAATTCTCCAGGAAGAACTATCCTATCGAACGCATCCAAGCATAAACAACGCAAACGCATGCAAAAATGCATACAAACACATGCACACGCAGTGTTTTTTGGCGTCATGCATAAGATGATGCGGATAAAAAACGCTGCATAAACATGCTTTTTGCATGTGTTTGTGCATGCGTTTGCTCATGTGGTTGATATGCTGCTGACTCAAACGGTAATGTGAACCTAGCCTCAAACATGCAAAACCGAAGATAAAATAGATTTTACAGGGGAAAAAGTTAGGAATAGTGATGAGCGAACGTGATCGCCACCGAGCATTCCCGGTATTATTCGGCAGGAGCTTGGGTCTCCACCCTGCAATTTTGGTGCTCTTTATAGCGCCAATGAACATGCAGGGATTGTCTGCCACGCACTGTAGTGCCGCAGCCATCTTTGTTGTGGTATTACAGTGATTGGCTGGCCGCACAGCGTCATCAGGTCTATAAGAGACCGGACGCCGCCCTGATCGACGCATTCAGCTCCGGATTCAGTGTAGGGAGAGCTGCTGCTGAGATAGGGAGAGATTTGCGCTTTTATTAGTCAGTGTGGGTCTACCATTGTTCAATCCACAAATCAGCTAAACCAACAGTCCTTAAGGGCTAATTATGGGGTATATAGATTGCAGTGCTAAGTAGGCAGGGCGTCTATGTGCGCGTATCCACATCAGTGCAAGGCCTGCAGGCACTGTATGTGAGTATATAGATCTGACTGCATACTTCAAAAGGGTCCATTACTGTCTGCTGCTGCCTATTATATATAGACCTTGCTGCAGGTATCTGTGGCTAGGATAAATTTTTTTTTGCACCTGAATCCTGCTAATTTTATTACAAAGCAATCCAGAGCCCCCTTTTTTCTACATTTATTTGCTTGGTCACACTGCAGACTACAGCCAGCTCATTTTAATACAACAGCATGAAAATCTGGCAATTTAAAAATTTGTCCAAGGCATCAGATCTGAGTGCACAGAAAATTCTGTTTCCTTTTTTTGGTACTGTAGTATTTTTTAGAGTGTCTTACAACATTTTTGGACACAATTTGCAGACCAAAAAATCTTTATGTGGCCAAAAAATATTTATCTACAGTCCTTATATTTATCACTGTTTTTTAAGCAATACGCACAGCATACTGTATCATTGCAATAACTATTTTACAATTTTAATACTCCAACAATTTTTTTTTTGTGTCATAGCCTAGTTATTGACACAATTTTGGTGGCCCCAAAATAATCCAGCCCACATATTTAACAGTGTTCTATCTCCGTCAGACGCCAGATCTATCTGTGGTCTACAAATTGTGGCATTTCCAACCTACATTCCACTCTATTTGCTGTCTGTTATCCTAGGTGTATACACTATTTTGGGGGAAAAAAAATAAAAAAACCTCCAGGGCACATATTGAACAGTCTGTTATCTCCGTCAGATGCCTGGTGTATCAGTGATCTACAAATAGTTGCTTTTCAGGCCTACCTTGCACTTTTTTGCTGTCTGCTACCCTAGGTCTAGTATACACTATTTTGGGCTAAAAAAATACAAAAAACACTGGCCCCATATTGAACAGTCCGGTATCTCTGTGACACGCCTCATGTATCTGAGGGCTTCAAAGTGTGCTTTTGAAGCTTCCATTCATCTTTATTTGCTGTGTGTTACTCTAGCTCTAAACACTATTTAAGGGTAAAAATTTAAAAAATACAGGCCACATATTGAACAGTGTGGTATCGCTGTCAGACGGCTGAGCTATTTGTGGCCTACAAATTGCGGCAATTCAGGCCTACATTACACTGTATTTGCTGTCTGTTACCCTAGTTCTGTACAATATTTTGGGGTATAAAATAAAAAAATACAGGCCAAATACTGACTAGTGTGGTATCTGTGTCAGACTCCTATCTCTCTGTGTGCAAAAAATTGTGGCATTTCGGGCAACATTACCTTTTTCTGCTGTGTCTTACCCTATTTATAGACAGTCTTTTTGGGTAAAAAAAAAATTAAAAAAAACTCCAGGGCACATATTGAACAGTCTGTTATCTCCGTCAGACGCCTGGTGTATCAGTGATCTACACATAGTTGCTTTTCAGGCCTACCTTACACTTTTTTTGCTGTCTGCTACCCTAGGTCTTGTATACACTATTTTGGGTTAAAAAAATACCACTCTTGACACCAGAGTAGTGTGAAAAGGCATTTGGTTGGATGGCGGAAAATACTTCCAGTCACTTTGCCACCATCACCAGCTCCGTCTTCCACACGGTCAAGTCTGAGTAGCCGTGAGTCTGGACCACATATTCCTCACCCTGATCCTCCTCCCATGCAGAGTGCACGCAGACAACTGATCCCACACTTGGACACTCCGAAGAGCTGTTCACTTTTCCATTTATAGATTCTGGCCTCTCGCCCAGTCCACTTGAAACGGGGCAAACTGAGATTGCATGTAGCAATGCCCAAATATTTGAGCAGCCACGGTCACACGAAGGTGACGGTGGGAACGTGTCACAAGAGGTGGACGATGATGAGACACAATTGCCAGAAAGTCAGGAGGAGGAACATGGTGCGGAAGTGGTGGATTATATAGTAACTGACCCAACCTGGCAGGAGGACATGCAGAGCGAGGACAGCAGCATACAGGAGGAGGGAGGTGTAGCACCCCAACAGGCAGGAAGAAGCACTGTGGTGGCCGCAGACAGAAGGCAGGCAACCGTTCCTCGTAACACCAACACGATGGAAGTTGTCAGTACAACTGTTCGGTCTTCCCGAGTCGGGTTGTTTTTTAAAGACTCTGCCAATAACCCCAAACAGGCCATGTGCACCACCTGCCATGCCCCCATCAGCAAAACTACCAGCCTGACCACCACCAGCATGATCAGGCACATGGCAGCAAAGCACCTGAATTGTGGGCTGAATCCCAAAGTCCAGGAACACTGTCTGCAGGTGACACCACTGCTTCTTCTGCTGTTATGCATGCAAGCCAATCCCCTGTCCATGGTGCCTGCGAAAATGCCACCTGCCCTGCACCTGTCGTTGCACACACTCAACTACCACCATCAGCAAGCACGTCCACGTCCTTGTCCCAGCACAGCCTTCAGTTGTCCACACCCCAGTCATTGGAAAGCAAGCGGAAATATGCATCCAACGCCCCACAGGCCACACTACTAAATTCACACATTTCTCATCTGCTTGCGCTCAAAATGTTGCCTTTTAGGCTCGCGGAGACCGAAGCTTTCTGCAACCTGATGGGGGCAGCCGTCCCAAGGTACTCTGTGTTGGCATATGCAACAGATTAGGACTTACTATATGTAAAAGAAGGACTTTATGCTGACCTGACAGTAGATGGCGATGTTGTGTAACGTTTCCTTCTGTTTAATTTACTGTATAAGAAATAGTCTCACTTGTAGTTTCACTTTCGTTTTGTTCCTGGTTTCCTGATGCAATGCTGAAATGACTGTGCATTTTCCTTTTACCTCATGTTGTAAGAAGTAAAAGCTTGTTATCCCATGAAGCCTGCTCTGTGAAGTTTTCTACTGCAAAGGTGTGGATTCAGAAGCTGTGCAACAGGATATGGGCCCAGACACCCAGACGCCCAGACACCACAGATCCCAAGCACCAAGAATACAAGAAACCCAGGACACTGGAACTCTCAGCAAGACCCTGGTGAATGTAGAAGAATTCTTCAGTGCAAGTCTCTCCAAACAAGTAAGATAAGTTAAAAATGACAAGTAGCACAGAGCTAAAACTCACAGTAGCTAAACTGAATGATGAGAACTATCAGCTATGGAAGTTCAAAGTAGAGATGTTATTGTCTAAAGATGATTTATGGGAAGTAATTACTACAGATAGACTTGATCAAGATAATCAGACATGGGATAAGAAAAATAGACAAGCGAGAGCTACCATTAGCTTATTAGTGGATGATGCTCAATTAATACATATAAGAAATGAAGAAACAGCGAAAAGAATGTGGGAAGCATTAAGAAAGCTATATGAGAGACCCAGCTTAAATCACAAGTTATTTTTATTAAGAAAGCTTTACAGTATGAGACTAAGTGCACACAGTGACATGCAGAAGCATATATTCTCAATGATAGAAGTGATATTACAGCTAAGATCTATTGGTGAAGATATTAAAGAAAGTCATATAGCAGCTATATTGTTGTGCAGTTTACCAGATTCGTATACAGCTTTAATAAATGCACTAGAGACAAGACCAGAAACTGACATTACATTAGATTTTGTGAAAACAAGACTAATAGATGAATATCAGAGAAGAAAAGAGCAAAGCAATGATTCTTCTACTGATAAGGACAGTGAAAATGCTCTTAAAGCTATAGAATTTAAAAACCCTATAATAAAGAGACAAGAGAATGCTTCAGTTGTAAGAAAAAAGGTCATTTAAAGAAAGACTTTATCATATAGAAAGCAGAACAACAAAAATTACAACATAAAAAGCATACACAGAAAGTAAAAAACACAATTTCCGATTAGTGTGAGAATAATTGGAATGGCACATTCAAATTAACAGACAAGAAATCATGACTTGGTTGGTTTATTGATTTAGAAGCAACAAGTCATATGACAAGTGTGATGAAACATGCACACGGTCCGCCACATGGTAGCCCGGGGTATCACGGCTTGTGATCCCCCCGTGCCGCAAATGTGACGAAAACGCGCACACACACGACGGCTGCTGCCGTCCGACCCAGTAAACTGCAGGGATTTATAATTATCCCACTTCCACTTAGGAACTTGCAGCTCTCTGGTGCCCCCCCTACCCTCAGGTCAGTCAGGGAACTGCACCTAGGATAATTAGTCGCCAGACGGGTCACCTGGATGTGTGCTGGCTATTGGGCACGCTGCAGTGAGGGAATTATAATTACTCCGGGCCGCAGCCGGGCAATACATTTATAAAACCCGCTCCGTCACTGCCAACGCCACCCCATAGGTCAACACTTTACACCCCTTCTTTTAAGCTGCCACCAGCTACGGTTTACTTGGAACAGTACAGGATATGAAGCTTGCAGTATCATCACACCTCCCCCCCTTAGAGGGCGCTACGGAGGCATGACCTGTCGGTAATCCGCCATGCGCATCTCAGCGGGTTCGCCACGTCGGGACAACCCATCAGCATTCCCATGATCGCTGCCTTTCTTGTGTTGTACGGCAAAATCATACTGCTGTAGGGCAAGGCTCCAGCGTAGCAACCTACCATTGGTTCAGGACACTGTGTGCAGCCAGCTCAGAGGGTTGTGGTCGGTGACCACCTTGAAGGTGCGCCTGTACAGGTAGGGCTGCAAACGTTGCAGTGCCCAGACCATGGCCAGGCACTCCTTCTCGATGGTGGAGTATGCCACTTCCCTCGGCAGAAGTTTCCGGCTCAGGTACAACACGGGGTGCTCCTGGTTCCCCGAATCAACCTGGCTGAGTACAGCACCGAGGCCAAATTCGCTGGCGTCAGTCTGTACCAGGAATGGCCGACTGCTGTCGACGGCTTTCAACACTGGCGAGCTGCACAGGACTGTTTTCAAAGCTCGGAATGCCGCCTCACAGCCATCTGTCCAGCTGACTGTTTGGGGTAGACCGCCCTTGGTGAGGTCCGTCAAGGGTTTTGCAATGGCGCTATAGTTCGGTACGAAACGCCTATAGTACCCTGCAGTGCCCAGGAAGGACTTCACCTGCTTTTTGGTCCTGGGCGTGGGCCAGGACACGATCGCGTCCACTTTCTCTGGCTCTGGACTCATGGAACCCCCGCCTACCCGGTGCCCCAGGTAGTGGACCTCCCTCATGCCCATCTGGCATTTTCCCGGCTTGATGGTCAGACCTTCCTGGTGAATACGCTTGAGCACCTCCTGGAGATGCTGAAGGTGTTCCTCCCAGGTGGAACTGAAGACGGCAATGTCGTCCAGGTACGCCACAGCGTACTCCTCCAGTCCCTGAAGCAGGTGGTTGACCATCCGCTGAAAAGTGGCAGGGGCATTCTTCATGCCGAAAGGCATGACCGTGGACTCGTACAGTCCAAAAGGGGTGATAAAGGCGGATTTCTCCTGCTCCTCAGGGCTCAGGGGAATCTGCCAGTATCCCCGGCTTAAATCCATGATGGATATGTACTTGGCATTCGCCAACCGCTCCAGCAGATCCTCGATGCGTGGCATTGGGTGCGCATCAGAGGTAGTGATGGCGTTGAGCCCCCTGTAGTCCACACAGAACCGGGTGGTCCGATCCTTTTTTGGCACGAGAACTACAGGTGAGGCCCACGCGCTTTTGGACGGCCGGATCACCCCCAGCTGCAACATCTCCTGGATCTCCTGGCGCATAATCTGCTGCACTTCCTCAGAGATCCGATAAGGTGTCCGCCGTAACGGGGCGTGATTCCCGGTGTCCACCTCGTGGACTGCCAACTTGGTCCTTCCGGGTCGGTTAGTGAACTCGGCCTGAAAGGGTTCCAGAGTGGTCAGCAACTGCAACCGCTGGGAGGCGGTTAGCGAGGCATTTACCTCCATATCCTCAATGGACCCATTGGCCTGGGCTTGGGCCAGCATGTCCAGGAGGGGATCCTCCTCCCCGTACTCGGGCAGGTTGCAGACCGGTAGGACGCAGGCTTCACGTTCGTGATGGGCCTTCATCATGTTGACGTGAAAGGCCTTGCGCCTACCCCGAGTGTGGTCAAGCGTGACCATGTAGGTGACTGGGTTGAGCCGTTGGTGCACGACGTACGGGCCTTCCCAGGCTGCCTGAAGCTTATCCTTTGGTACGGGGACCAGCACCCACACCTTTTGACCCACCTGGTAGGTCCGCTCCCGGGCGTTCTGGTCGTACCAGTGCTTCTGGTCAGCCTGAGCCTGCGTCATGTTGTCATGCACCAACTGCGTCAAGGTCTGCATCTTGTCGCGGAAGCGCATGACATAATCCACGATGGACACTTCCGTGGGGTTTGGCTCATCTTCCCAGGATTCTCTTATCAACCCAAGGGGTCCCCGGACTCGCCTGCCATACAGGAGCTCAAAGGGGGAGAACCCCGTCGAGGCCTGCGGGACTTCTCTGTAGGCAAACAGCAGGTGTGGGAGGTACCGCTCCCAATCGCGTCCCTGGGTCTCATCCAGCATGCGGAGCATCTGTTTGAGGGTACCGTTAAAGCGTTCACACAAACCATTGGTCTGTGGGTGATACGCACTCGATACCATACGCGTCACCTGCATTTTGCTGCAGAGAGCCTTCATTAGGCGAGACATAAATTGGGTCCCTCGATCAGTAAGCATCTCCCTGGGAAATCCTACCCGTGAAAAGATGGTCACCAGTGCATCCGCCACCTTATCTGCCTTAGTTGAGGACAGAGCTACTGCCTCCGGGTACCGGGTAGCGTAGTCTACCACAGTAAGGATGTATTGCTTTCCAGAGCGGCTGGGGACGGCCAGCGGGCCCACAATGTCCACCGCGATCCTCTGGAAAGGCTCCTCTATCACTGGCAACGGGATCAGGGGAGCCTTAAGAGCAGGCCCCACCTTCCCCACTCTTTGACAGGTGATACAGGAGCGGCAGTAGTTAGTCACATCTGTCCTCATCTTGGGCCAATAGAAGTGTTGAGACAGCCGTGCCTTAGTTTTGCTGATCCCCAAGTGTCCAGCGAGTGGAATCTCATGGGCAATCCGCAACTATTCACCTCGGAACTGGTGCGGGACGACCAGCTGTTTTTCCCTCAACCACTCCTTTTGGGAATCTCTGGGTACTGTCTCCCGGCACAGCCTTCCTCGTTCCCAGAACACCCTCTCTTTATCAGTCACGGAGGTGGGCGTCTTGGCGAGGTGCCTCAAGTTCTCCAGGCTCGCATCTGAGTGCAGAGCGGCCTGGAACTCCTGGCTGGAGGCAGACAGAAGTGTCGTCAGGGTTCCTTCCTCACTGGGACCCTCTGGGACCGGCTCTGGGTCCACCTCTGGTTCAGTCTCTCCTGTAGCGGAGGAGGGTCCAGATGGTAGGGCGCTACCTGCGATCCGGGCACTCTGACTGTGGGTGACAGCAGCTACATATGCAGTCTCCCCGGGGATTTCTATAGACCCATCAGCCTGCGCTGCTATGGGCTCTACCTCCCCATCCACCCCCAACACTTCAGGAGCAGTGCTACTTATGGGCCAGTTACCTTCCTCGGTGGCACTGGTCAGTGTCATGGCGTCACCTTCCTCACGGTCCCCATGCACCTCCCCATTTCCTTGAGCACTGTCGCTTGCTCCTGCTAGGGGTTCCTCAGCCGTCTCACTCCGCAGAGCGACGTGGTTGAACGCTCCTGTACCTGTTGACACATCTACCACTTCAGAGAAAGGGTTAACAGGTTCAGATGGCACAGATACATCACTATCAACAGCATTCCTAGGGAAAGAAAGGTTATCAGTTGCATAATCACTTCGCAAAGCATTGGCAGGTAACACAATCAGTTTCCCATCATCATCAACATCAACATCATGGTTAACGTTAACCTTATTATCAGATAGGGGAGGGGTGTCAGGGACATAGTACGCGACCATCCTCCCCAGATCAGTCCCCAATAAAACATCAGTGGGCAGGTTTTCGGACACCCCCACTTCCTTCACCCCGCTCCCGGCACCCCAGTCAATGAAAACTCGGGCTATCGGCAAGGGGTAGTGGACGCCCCCAATCCCTGTGACAGTTAGGGTTTTCCCCGGAATCAACTCTTCAGGGGCCGCCAGTTCGGGTCGGATGAGGGTTCGTTCAGCCCCGGTGTCCTTGAGGCCTGTAGCAAGACGGGCCCCCACGCGGACGGGCTGCACGTTGTCATCAACCCTCCCCACCACACCACCCACCAAAAGAACAGAGGCGTTGGACCCGGAGGCCTTGGCTGGGGGGTTCTTCTGCCTCTCCGGACAGGTGGCGCTGATATGTCCTGTCCGTTTACAGGAGAAACACTGGCGGGGGTCTGATGTAGGCCTGGCGCTGGCAAAGGGGATAGTGCCTCCAGAGGGACGACTGGCAGGGGCACTGGGGTTGGTTGCAGGCTTACCCCCTCCCCAGCGGGGGCGGGCTTCCGCACCTCGGGTTTCCGGTTGGCCTCATAGCTGTCGGCGATCCGTGCTGTTGTGACCGCGTCCTCCGGTTCTCGGTCCAGGATGAACTGTCGGACCTCAGCTGGGCACAGATGCAGGAACTGGTTTTTGATCATCAGGTCTCTCAGCTCCTCAAAGGTGTCAACTGACAGTCCATGGATCCACTGGTCAAAGTGGTTCCTGAGTCCTTGCACCACATCGCTATAACTGTCGTGTGGGCCACGTTGGAGGTTCCGGAACTTCTTTCGGTATACCTCAGGGGTTAGCTGGTACTTGGCGATCAGGGCCTGCTTGATGGCCTCATAGTCACTGTCTTGATCTGGCGTGAGAGAAGCGAACGCCTCCAAAGCTTTGCCCTTTAGCCCGGGGGTCAAGTACCTGGCCCATTGGTCGGCAGGCAGCCGGTACTGTCTGCAGACTTTCTCAAAGGCCCGCAGAAAAGTGTCCAAGTCTCCGTCCTTTTCCATCACGGGAAAGTGCTCCGACCGGGGCTTCGGACTCTGAGAGCTGCTGGGTGTACCGCTCAGGGCTGTGGAGGGCGTTGCCCCTTGTCTGAGCAGCTCCAGTTCATGGGCTCTCTGAGCTTCCCGCTGACTCTCTCAGCCTCCCGCTCGGCCTCTCGCTGGGCTTGGCGCTCGGCTCGGGCCTCCTGCTGGTATTGCTGAATCAGCTTCAGGCGCTCCCCCCGGTCGTCGGTGGGGAGTTCCTCCAGGGCCGCCTGCAGGTAAGGGTCCAACCCGCCCTGGGTGTAAGCATGCAGGGTTTGGGCCTCTGCTGCCGCCCCACCTTGGCTTGGGCCGGCTTCTGTGCCCTCCTCGCTCTCAGCGTGGTCCTGTGCCATCAGGACCTTGATCAGTTGAGCTTTGGTTTGGCCCATGGGGTCAAGGCCTCGGGAAATGCATATTCCAGCAAGAGTATCCCTTTTCTGCAGTTTACACCACGCTTCTCCCATCCTCGGCTTTGCCAAATAAAAGATAGGATAGAAAAACAAAGAGAAGGGAGGGGTAACCGCAAGTACACACGATTGTCTCAGGACTAATAAACACTGAGTCTGTTCTCCAAAACTTTAGTTGCAGGGTCCCTGAAGAACCGTGCAAGTTTTTTAGTGAGAGGAATGATTGCTCAGACCAGATCACTAATGCTCTATAATCCCACCGCTCTGCCACCACATGTGATGAAACGTGCACACGGTCCGCCACACGGTAGCCCGGGGTATCACGGCTTGTGATCCCCCCGTGCGCAAATGTGACGAAAACGCGCACACACACGACGCTGCTGCCGTCCGACCCAGTAAACTGCAGGGATTTATAATTATCCCACTTCCACTTAGGAACTTGCAGCTCTCTGGCGCCCCCCTTACCCTCAGGTCAGTCAGGGAACTGCACCTAGGATAATTAGTCGCCAGACGGGTCACCTGGATGTGTGCTGGCTATTGGGCACGCTGCAGTGAGGGAATTATAATTACTCCGGGCAGAAGCCGGGCAATACACTTATAAAACCCGCTCCGTCACTGCCAACGCCACCCCATAGGTCAACATTTTACACCCCTTCTTTTAAGCTGCCACCAGCTACGGTTTACTTGGAACAGTACAGGATATGAAGCTTGCAGTATCATCACAACAAGTGACAAGAATTTCTTTACAGATCTTGATTTAAATAAGAAAGAAGCCATTTATCTTGCAGATGGAAGCAAAATAACCGCAGAAGGTATCGGACAAGGTGTTAGGGGTCGAGTTCCCGCTTCTGCACAAGGGGAATCTCGAGCCATCCCTGCTGCGGTCTCCCATCCGTCTCCGGCCGCAGTGGACTCTGCTCAGCTTAGACGTCGGTACCAGCGTCTCGCCCAGTCTAACATTGTGCAGAGGATTACTGCTGCTCCTCCAGGCTCTGCTATTGTAGCCAGTACTAGTTAGCAGCGAGCAGACGTCTTTAGGACAAAGTCCTTGCTTTCCCCTTCTGAGCATGCCCAGAGTAAGATCTCTCATTGGAGATCAGGGGTCACATGCTCAGGTACTGCAGCAGCTCCTATTGGTCTGCCAGGAAGGTCCTGAAACCACTTGTGTTCTGGAGCAGTTTCCTATTGGTCCTTATCTGACAGGCCCTGTAGTTGCTACTATAAAAGGGTGGCATGGTCGTGCCGCCATGCGCTAGTATCAATCACATTATGTACTTTGCGCCAGGGTGACCTTGTACGCATGTGTTAGCGCTCGGCTGAAATAAGCCCCTAGAATACTGGCACCTCCGGTGAGGAGATTATATGCACGTGTTTAGGGCTCGGGTGAAATAAGCCCCTAGAATACCGGCTTCTCAGTGAGGAGATTGTCTGATTGCGTTGCTGATTACGTTACTATGGACTGCTGTCCGCACAGCAGTTGTCTGTGCATACCTGTGGAGTTAACAGGACACAGTCCATATTTCTGCGTTTCTACCTTAGCGACTCTGTGGCATAACAGAGTTAGCTTATACCGCCATATAGGGCCATAGTGTCCATAGTTGCGACTCTGTGAAGTAACAGAGTTCGCCATACCGCCATCCTGCTAGCAGCAGGCTCTGCCTGCACGGTGGACCCCGGGCTGCGAACGCACTTATTATTTATATTTATTTTGTGCGTTCCGCCAGCCCTAACACAAGGTATGCTAAATTGTTCAAACAGGTTCGGACAAGATTCAAAGATACTTGTACAGGATGTGTTGTATGTTCCAAAATTGGATGGCGGATTATTATCTGTGAAACGTTTAACAGCAAAAGGACTAACAGAAAAATTCAATGACAATGAGTGTGCAATTATTGCAGGAAACAAGATGATAACCAAAGTCAAGGCAGATGAACAATTATATCATTTTGACAAACCAAAGGAACAGATGAAGGTATGTACACATGATCACAAAAACTGTATTCACATGTGGCATAGATGTCTAGGACATAGACACCCGGACAGTATAAGGGAACTACAGAGAAAAGAATTGACAAAAGATTTAAAGATATCAGATTGCTCAATTACCATAAGATGTGAATGTTGTATAAAATCCAAAGTGAGATGAAAAGCGAAAAACCACTTGATTTGGTGCATACTGACGTATGTGGACCCATGAAAGTGACTACATCAGGAGGCAATAGATACATGTTGACTTTTATAGACGACTACTCAAGATACACAGTCACATACTTAATTAAGAACAAAAGTGAAGTTTTTGATAAACTTGTAGACTATGTAACAAGATCAAGTAACAAATTTCAAAGGAAGCCAATTGTCATCAGAAGTGATAATGGAGGTGAATGTACAGGTCACAGAATAGAAGACTACTTAAGACAAAATGGAATAGAACATCAGAAAACCGTTCCATACACACCTGAAAAAAAGGAGTAGCAGAAAGGAAAAACAGAACTCTAACAGAAATGATGAGATGTATGCTGACAGATTCTAAACTACCATAGAAATAGGCAGCAATGACAGCTACATATCTACAGAACCGACTTTTTTCCAGAAAACTGAAGAAAACTCCATATGAACTGTGGCAAGGTATGAAACCAAGTGTCAATCATTTAAAAGTTTTTGGATGTAAAGTTTTTATATTCATTCCAACAGAAAAACGTTCCAAACTTCAAAACAGATCCACGGAAGTAATATTCGTTGGATATAGTGAAAACTGCAAAGGATATAGAATCTTAGATCCCAAAACAGACAGAGTTACAGTGAGTAACAGTGTGACATTCATTGAAGATTTAAATGAAGACATTATGATTTCAGTTGAAACAAAAATGAGAAAAACAATAGTGACGTAACTGAAGAAATATCTGATGAGAAAGTAGTAGAAATTAATAAAGAACAAAATACTGAAAGTGAAGAATCACAACTACAAACAGACACAGAACCAAGACGTTCAATAAGAGAGAACAAAGGAAAACCACCAAAACATCTCTCATACAAGACAAGTATAAGAAAAATCTATGAGCCTACCTCTTGGGAAGACATAGCTCAACTTCCAGAAGGAGAAGACTATGATGAAACATTTGCTCCAGTTGTCAAACACACTACAATAAGAACTTTACTTACAGTTGCAGCAATGGAAAAGATGGAACTAAGACATTTGGATGTAAAGACAGCTTTTTTGAATGGAGATTTAACAGAAGACATTTACATGGAACAACCTCCAGGATTCAAAGATGAAAGAAATCCAAACAAAGTTTGTAAACTACAGAAAAGCATATATGGTTTAAAGCAAGCAGCTAAAGCGTGGAATGACAAAATCACAGAAGTACTAACAAATGAAAAATTTCAAAGAAGCAAAGCTGATCCATGCTTGTACACAAAAAGGCTGAGTAATGGATGGATTTATGTACTCATATATGTAGACGACATTTTGATTTGTTTTAAACAAGAAAGGGATAAAGAAAACATTCTAAAAACCCTGAAACAACATTTTGAAATCAAAGACTTAGGAAATGTAAAACAGTACCTAGGAATGCAGATAGAAAGAGAAGAAGACGGACGTTTCCCACTGAATCAAAATCACATGATTCAAGACATAACAGAAAAATTTGGACTAAAGGATGCAAAAACAGTAAAGTCTCCAATGGAAACTAATTGTCACGTCGCTGTTGGATTCAGTGGCTGGTGTTCCTGCCTCGGCCGCTTGGAGGCGCCGGACTCCTTCAGCTGGTGGTGCCGGTGATAGGAGTGCGGTATCCTCATATGGTTCCGCTTCTTTTACGCCAGCCTCTGTCGCTGCGCATCGCCATATTTCGCCTGTGGGTAATGTTGGCGACAGAGAAGGGGTCCCTGCGCAGGCGTCTGGTGGGCGTAGGCTTCGCTCTTCTGTCAGAGGTGAAGTGGTTGGTGTCAGTCATGCATCACCATCTGGCCTGGTTCTGGGGGCGGTCCAGATGAGGTCATCAGACTGTGAGCCTGTGAGAGGTAGCCATGCCCTTCAAATGCCTTGGAGCCTGGCTTGTAGGCCGCCAGATATAGTCTTGGTTTCCCCAGTGTGCTAGTTTGTTTTGCTATTGTATTTCTGACCTTTGCCTGGATTTCTGACTGTTCTACTGCCTGCCGATTTTGTACCTCTGCTGTCCGCCTGGTTTTGACTTGAACTTTAGCCTGAATTTCTGACCCTTCTACTGCCTGCCGATTTTGTACTTTTGCTCCCCTCCTGGTTTTGACCCTTGGACTTCTGACTACGCATTTGGTCTCGCTTTTTATTCCCTTCCTAGCGTCTTTCCTACTCCGGTCCACTGCTTTCATAGGCAGCTACCCCCTGGGCTTCGCTATAATTCCAGATCCCTGCATAGGGGTAAAGGGTCTCGGGGTTTCTCGGGGTGCTGTCTTACCTGCAGTTCAGACCTGCAGTGGGCGGATGCCACACTAATTATCTCAAAGAGATGAACAGTGAAAAGAATATTCTACCAAACAATGAAGAATACAGAACAGCAATAGGAAAACTACTGTATCTAGCGACCATTACAAGACCAGACATCGCAGCAGCAGTAGGAATCCTGAGTAGAAAGGTATCAAAACCAAATAAAGCTGATTGGAATGCCGTGAAGAGAGTAATACGTTATTTGAAAGGAACTAGCAATGTTAAGCTGAAATTACCCACAGGTGATAATTGCATTTTAACAGGATATGTTGATGCAGATTGGGCTGGAGATCCAACTGACAGAAGATCTACCAGTGGACATATTTTTTTTTCTCTCAGGTGGACCAATAAGTTGGACAAGTAAGAAGCAGTCAATTGTGACACTATCTGTCACGCGGTCTTATGATATGTGTACGATGTCAGTAAACTATTCTTAAAAGAACAACACTCTATACAACATATAGATTAGCAACATCAGCATGTAAATATAGAATAGATTTACCTGACACGATATCCGTTGAACTCAGGGTTAATCTTGAGGACTTGATACACTGTCACAGGAAAGAGGAGGACCGGGGGTCTAACCTGACCCTAAACTGGGGTCCTAACTAATCCCTCACCTTGGAGGTACTGATAATGGTTCAGAGGTCCAAGTCTCCAGCCTAACCCTGTCTCCTATCAGTCCCTGAACCCTGTAATCAGTCCTAAGAAGGATTCTGATTACCACCAAAGGGATATGGGCTGATCTCTGCTAAATACACAGATTAGACATATAAGACAGACTGGAGAAAACACAGACTTGCATACACACTCAAACACAGAAGGAACATAAATGATCTGGGATATTAAACTCTAAGCAAGGTGAGCTTAAAACAACTAAGGAGCTCTTTAACTTAAGTCTATACAGATACAATCCTATCTGTGGTCTGCATGAAGAATTTCACTGGCAACTCCCAACACAGACAACCAGAGATTTAAAGGAAACCAATCAACAAATAATTAATTGCAGCCGGGAGAAACTGCACCCAGTCCCAGAACTGAGCACAGACAGAATTAACTCCCTAACTGCCAAACACAAAGAAACAGCAACTCAGCTGTGAGAAGTCAGAATGTGCAACCGCGACGATCTTCGTGGCGATGCACACATGACAGTACCCCCCCTTCTACGAGGGGCCTCCGGACCCTCAGGGCCAGGTTTGCCCGGGTGAGTTCTGTGGAAGATCCGCACCAAACGATCTGCGTTAATGTCAGACGCAGGAACCCACGTCCTCTCCTCTGGACCATACCCCTTCCAATGCACCAAGTACTGAAGGGACCGGCGATTCAGACGTGAGTCAATGATCTTTGACACTTGAAACTCCAAGTTACCATTGACCACCACTGGAGGAGGAGGTAGAGGTGATGGTATGACTGGTGCCACGTACCTCTTAAGTAATGACTTGTGGAACACATTATGAATTTTAAACGTAGGAGGGAGGTCCAGACGAAATGCCACAGGATTAATTATGGAACTGATCCTGTACGGCCCAATGAATCTGGGGCCCAGCTTCCAGGAGGGAACTTTAAGTTTTATATTCCTGGTAGACAACCATACCAGATCGTTCACATTAAGATCTGGACCAGAAACTCTCCTCCTATCAGCCATACGTTTATAACGGTTCCCCATAGCACTCAGATTATTCAATACACCTCTCCACACTGAAGCAAGTGACGACGAGAAACGCTCCTCCTCAGGAACCCCAGAAGGGCCCCCCCCATTGAATGTACAAAACTGGGGATGAAAACCATATGCCCCAAAAAACGGGGACTTACCAGTGGACTCGCTCCGCCTGTTGTTAAGAGCGAACTCTGCCAGAGGCAAGAAAGAAGACCAGTCCTCCTGGTTCTCTGAGACAAAACACCGAAGATAAGTCTCTAGGCTTTGATTCAGACGCTCTGTCTGACCATTGGTCTGCGGATGAAAAGCCGAGGAAAATGACAATTGCATCCCCCGACGTAAACAAAATGCCCTCCAAAACTTGGACACAAACTGAGACCCCCTATCTGACACCACATCAGAAGGCAACCCATGAAGTCTCACAATCTCCCCAATGAACACCTGCGCCAGAGTTTTAGCATTAGGGAGGGCAGGAAGAGCAATGAAATGTGCCATCTTACTGAACCTGTCAACAACCACCAGTATGACAGTCTTCCCTGACGACTGAGGAAGGTCCGTGATGAAGTCCATAGACAAATGAGTCCATGGACGCTCCGGAAGTTTCAAGGGTAAGAGGGTCCCAGACGGATGGGTATGAGGGGTCTTAGAGCGAGCACAAACCCCACAGGACGCGACAAAAGTTAAAACATCTTTATTAACGTTAGGCCACCAAAACCGGCGAGAAAGGAGATCTAAAGTAGCCTTACTCCCTGGATGTCCTGCTAAAGCAGAATTATGATGTGCCTCAATAACCTTTTGTCTCAACTGATTTGGGACAAACAGTCTCCCTGGAGGTCCTGCAGGGGCGTCCCCCTGAGCCTCTAACACCTCCTCCTCAAGCTCAGAACATACAGCCGACACTACCACCCCCTCCTGAAGGATAGGAATCGGGTCATCCATTTTCCCGGCCCCTGGGAAACTGCGAGACAAGGCATCCGCCTTAACATTCTTAGATCCAGGGCGATAAGTGACAACAAAATTAAACCTGGTAAAAAACAACGACCATCGAGCTTGTCTGGAATTCAGACGCTTAGCAGATTCCAAATACAGCAGGTTCTTGTGATCAGTAATGACGGTGACCGGGTGGACTGCCCCCTCCAAAAAGTGACGCCATTCTTCAAAAGCCAACTTAATGGCCAAAAGTTCCCTATTGCCGATATCATAATTCCTTTCGGCGGACGACAATTTTTTAGAAAAGAAAGCGCACGGATGCCATTTACCAGGGGACGGACCCTGGGACAATATTGCACCCACCCCTACGTCAGACGCGTCCACCTCCACAACGAACGGCTGTGATGCATCTGGTTGGATGAGAACGGGTGCCGAAGCAAAACATTTTTTCAAAGAGGAAAAAGCTTGGCAAGCTTTGTCCGACCATTTAGAAAAATCCGTCCCTTTTCTTGTCATGTCAGTGAGAGGTTTGACAACAGATGAGAAATTACAAATAAATTTCCGGTAGTAGTTAGCAAACCCCAGAAAACGCTGCAGAGCCTTAAGATCCTCTGGCTGATCCCATTCAAGCACTGCTCTCACCTTTTCAGGGTCCATACGGAAACCGGAGGCTGACACCAAGAAACCCAAAAACTGAAGTTCCTGTACGGCGAATACACACTTTTCCAGTTTGGCGTATAGTTTATTGTCTCGCAAGATCTGCAACACCTGTCTCACATGCTCCTGGTGAGACACAAGATCTGGTGAGTAAATTAAAATGTCATCCAAATATACGACCACAAACAGCCCCACCAGATGACGAAAAATGTCATTAACAAAATGTTGGAATACTGCTGGTGCAGTAGTCAGACCAAAAGGCATGACAAGATTCTCATAATGTCCCTCCGGCGTGTTAAACGCCGTTTTCCACTCATCCCCCTCTTTTATCCTAATCAGATTATACGCCCCCCTGAGATCCAATTTAGAGAACCATTTGGCGCCAACAATTTGATTGAAGAGATCAGGAATAAGAGGGAGTGGATACGGATCTCGAACAGTAATCCGATTAAGTTCGCGGAAATCCAAGCAAGGGCGTAGGCCTCCATCTTTTTTCTTCACAAAGAAGAACCCCGCGGCCACTGGGGAAGATGAAGGTCTAATATGCCCTTTGGCCAGACTTTCCGAAATATAATCTTTCATAGCCTGCCTTTCAGGACCAGAAAGGTTATACAACCTAGCTTTAGGTAACTTAGCATCAGGAAGTAAATTAATAGAGCAGTCATACACGCGATGAGGAGGCAACTCCTGACACCCCTCCTCAGAGAACACATCCCCAAAGTCCTCCAAAAAAGAAGGCAAAGTACTAGGCACGACCGCACTGATGACTGTGTTCATGCAGTTACTTTTGCAAAACTCACCCCATTGGCTTATATCTCTGGACTGCCAATTAATCACAGGGTTATGTTTAACCAACCAAGGAAGTCCCAACACAATAGGAGTAGGTAGACCCTCCAACACATAACAAGATAATAGTTCCCTATGTATTGCCCCTACCCGAAGGTCAATGTTATGAACCTCATGAACAAAGCTACCTTGGCCGAGAGGCCTGGCGTCAATGGAGAATATAGGGATCGGTTTGACCAATACACTCAGATGCATACCTTGAGCCTGAGCAAACTGAGCGTCAACCAGATTAGCCCCGGACCCACTATCAAGAAGAACAGAAAATCTCTCCACTCTCGTACCAACCACCACCTCCACTGGTACAAGGAACTGAGAAGAACTAGCGGACGAAATACATACTCCCAGGTTGTCGTCCACCACACAACCTGGGATTAACAGTTTTCCGGCGACTTTTTGCTCAACAAGGCACGGGATGGACATCCCTCAACAAAATGTCCCTCTTTCCCGCAGAAGAAACACCTTCTAGTCCTGCGGCGTACCGCCAATCCCCTCCTACGAAATGATGTCCCTCCCAACTGCATAGGCTCCTCCGAACAGACAAGGGGAACCTCAACATAAGGGACTTTAGTAGTAGGTGGAGTAACAACAGGGGCGGAGTTACCTCGCACCTCTCCCGGAGCCGTCTATCAGTACGGATAGCTAGGGCCATAGCAGCCTCCAGTGATGGAGGAGAATCATACTGAGCCAAAACGTCCTTTAATTTGTCAGAAAGCCCATGACAAAACTGGCTTCTAAGAGCTGGGTCATTCCACTGAGTATCTGTGGCCCATCTACGGAACTCAGAAGCAAATTCCTCCGCCGGACGATCTCCCTGCTGTATCTTACGTAATTTTGTCTCAGCAAGAGAGACCCGATCTGGGTCATCATATACCAAACCCAGGGCAGTAAAAAATCGATCTACTGACTGTAGAGCCGGGGATCCCGGAGGAAGGGAGAAGGCCCAGGATTGAGGGTCCCCTTGTAGGAGCGAGATAACAATTCCCACTCTCTGCTCTTCACTCCCTGATGATCGAGGCCGAAGCCGAAAATACAATTTACATGCTTCCCTGAAGGTAAAAAATTTGTCTCGCCCACCAGTGAACCTGTCCGGGAGAGCTACTTTAGGTTCAAATCTGGTTTGCTCCGAGGGAGACAAAACTTTGGACTTAATGTCCGTCAGCTCCATGGATAATCCCTGCAACTGCAGAGCCAGCTGGGCTACTGGATCCATGGCAACTGGGAATAATTTTATGGGCCAGTGAAAATGTCACGCGGTCTTATGATATGTGTACGATGTCAGTAAACTATTCTTAAAAGAACAACACTCTATACAACATATAGATTAGCAACATCAGCATGTAAATATAGAATAGATTTACCTGACACGATATCCGTTGAACTCAGGGTTAATCTTGAGGACTTGATACACTGTCACAGGAAAGAGGAGGACCGGGGGTCTAACCTGACCCTAAACTGGGGTCCTAACTAATCCCTCACCTTGGAGGTACTGATAATGGTTCAGAGGTCCAAGTCTCCAGCCTAACCCTGTCTCCTATCAGTCCCTGAACCCTGTAATCAGTCCTAAGAAGGATACTGATTACCACCAAAGGGATATGGGCTGATCTCTGCTAAATACACAGATTAGACATATAAGACAGACTGGAGAAAACACAGACTTGCATACACACTCAAACACAGAAGGAACATAAATGATCTGGGATATTAAACTCTAAGCAAGGTGAGCTTAAAACAACTAAGGAGCTCTTTAACTTAAGTCTATACAGATACAATCCTATCTGTGGTCTGCATGAAGAATTTCACTGGCAACTCCCAACACAGACAACCAGAGATTTAAAGGAAACCAATCAACAAATAATTAATTGCAGCCGGGAGAAACTGCACCCAGTCCCAGAACTGAGCACAGACAGAATTAACTCCCTAACTGCCAAACACAAAGAAACAGCAACTCAGCTGTGAGAAGTCAGAATGTGCAACCGCGACGATCTTCGTGGCGATGCACACATGACACTATCTTCAACAGAAGCAGAATATGTTGCAGCAGCACATGCGAGTCAAGAAGTACTGTGGTTAAGACGATTGTTGACAGAATCAGGACAACCACAGTTGGAACCTACAAAACTAAAAGAGGACAATTAAGGATGTCTTGTTCTTGCTCAGATGGAAAGAGTCAATCCAAGAACCAAGCATATTGATGTGAAATATCATTTCTTGAGAGATCATCAGGTCCAAGGAGTCTTGAAGTTGGAGTATTGCCCTACTGAAGAAATTACATCAGACATTTTCACGAAGGCGTTGAATGCTGATAAACATCAGAGACTAATAAAAAAGTTGGGTTTGATTGAATAAGTCCTTATTGTTGAGAAAGGGTGTTGGCATATGCAACAGATTAGGACTTATTATAGGTAAAAGAAGGACTTTATGCTGACCTGACAATAGATGGCGATGTTGTGTAACGTTTCCTTCTGTTTAATGTACTGTATAAGAAATAGTCTCACTTGTAGTTTTACTTTCGTTTTGTTCCTGGTTTCCTGATGCAATGCTGAAATGACTGTGCATTTTCCTTTTACCTCATGTTGTAAGAAGTAAAAGCTTGTTATCCCATGAAGCCTGCTCTGTGAAGTTTTCTACTGCAAAGGTGTGGATTCAGAAGCTGTGCAACAGGATATGGGCCCAGACACCCAGATGCCCAGACACCACAGATCCCAAGCACCAAGAATACCAGAAACCCAGGGCACTGGAACTCTCAACAAGACCCTGGTGAATGTAGAAGAATTCCCCAGCCGACACTATTTTTCCCGGTGTGCCGTCCTGGCATTACACAAGCACGTGTCCCACAACATTACCCGTGCCCTCAACAATGCAGTTACAGGGAAAGTACACTTAACCACAGACAATTGGACAAGTGCTTCTGGGCATGGACGGTACATCTCACTGACGGCACACTGGATTAACATACTGGAAGGTGGGACCCAGTCTGATCTTGGGATGGAACACGTCCTACCAATGCCAAGGATTGCGAGCCCTAGGTCAATCAGGGTTGCCCCCACAGTCTACAGCTCCTGCACGTCATCCTTCTACTTCTCCTCCCTCTTCAGCCTGCATCTCTGAAATGGCCACATCAGTAGCAAGCTAGAAGCACTGCAGCACTGTCTCAGCCAAGCGGCAACAGGCTGTGCTGAAGCTAATATGCTTAGGTGACAAACCGCACAATGCTGAAGAGTTGTGGACAGCTCTGAAAGAGCAGGCAGATATGTGGCTGACACCGCTGAACCTACAGCCAGGCATGGTGGTGTGTGACAAGGGCCGTAACCTGGTGGCGGCTCTGAGGTGAGGCAAGCTCACACACGTACCATGCCAGGCCCATGTGCTTAACCTCGTTGTTCAGCGGTTTCTCAAAACCTATCCTGAGCTGCCGGATCTGCTTATGAAAGTACGCCGCATGTGTGCTCATTTTAGAAATTGTCGTGCTTAGCAGCGTTTGCGGCTTCCGGCTCATGTGTGATGTCCCCACTAGTTAGAACTCTACACTGCATATGCTGGAAAGGATTTGTGAGCAGAAGAGGGCCGTTGTTGAGTACCAGCATCAACAAGGCTGTCAGTATTCAGTTCAGACTCCACACATAAGACCTCAGGAGTGGACATGGATGTCAGACATATGTACCATCCTCCAAAACTTTGAGGACTCCACCAAGAAGGTGAGCGGCGATGACGCCATAATTAGCAAAGATAGAAAAATGGTTGCACTCAATAGTATTAAGGCATATCAATGTAAAATACGTGAAATGTGAAATAGCAAAATGACTTTAGAAATTTAGGAAAAATACACATGAGATGCTTTGCACAAAATTTGGCCATAATTAGCATCACCATCCCACTTCTCTGTCTTCTGAAACACTCTCTGCTCACAATCAAAGAGGATGCATTGCAGGCGGAGCATGATGAGATGGAGCAAAGAACCATACAGGGTGATTACAACGCGTTTCAACGGATAAACCGAAGTTTAAAACTTCTACCTGATGAAGACGGTTTATCCGTTGAAACGCGTTGTGGTTTAACACCAATGTCCTTGTCTGTGTCTCATTTCCAGTGCTCCTAGGACCGTTATTTTTTTTACTGCACCATTTATCCTCGAAGAAGGTTAACGGCTGGCGCTGCGGTGGACCTTTTCCTCACTTATTTTCTTGGCGCCCTCACACCGCTCTCCAATGACCGCCCTTTTTTCTGAATTTATCCTCTTGGTGAGGACACGGAAGTCTTGCCTGTTAGCAGTCTGGCACGCATGGCTGAGTTTATGTTACACTGCCTTTCCTGTGACCCTCGTGTTCTCAAAATTTTGGGTGACAGTCATAACTGGTTGGTGACACTTCTAGACCCACGCTACAAGGAGAATTTCTATCGGTTATTCCCGAGGCGGACAGGTCTACTAAAATGGGGTAGTTCCAGAAGACCCTTGATGCAGAATTATAAAAAAAAATTCCCATCTGAAAACGCTGGCGGCAGAGGTCACAGTTCTTTGGACAACTAAGGAGTAGAGATGAGAGAGACACAACTCCAATCCAGCAGAGGCAGGGGAACACTGGCAAAGTTCTGGGAGAGTTTTCTCAGACCCTCCCATCGCACAGGCCCTGAGGCCTCACAAGAAGTTCAAAGTTTGGTAAGATGCTGAGGGAGTACCTTGACCGTACCAATGTGCTCCATGATTCCTCCATGCCTTATAATTATTGGGTATCCAAGCTGGACACGGCTTGAACTGGCTCTCTACGCCTTGGAGGTCCTGGCCTGCCCTGTCTCTAGCGTTTTGTCAGAGCGGGTTTTAGTGCCACTGGTGGAATAATAACTGATAAGCGCATCGGCCTGTCAACTGAAAATGCTGACAGGCTGACTCTTATAAAAATGAACAAAGGCTGGATTGGAACATTTTTTAATGAGGCCCTCCTCCAGTGCCTCCAAATTTTTGGCAGCCCTTGCATTCGCTGCATAGGCAAACAGTATTGGAGTACCAACTTCCTAATAATGAAGCAGGTGCAGGAATGCAGTAACGCTGGGATTGCAGAACAAAGCTGTATAACAATGCTATATAATTTTAAACAAGAAGGATGGCAATGGTCTCCTCGCAGGGAGCTAATAAACAATAGACAAGGGCAGTAAAAGGGTTAACGCAACAGTCTGGTATTGAAACAACACTTATCCTCGTCTTCTCTGACACAGTCTCTGATACAGTCTGATGGCAGCTGGAGCAACGGCAACAGTCATGGTGGTGTCCTCAGATGAATTACAATAATTCACGGTCCAGTTTCTGGCGGCAACGGGCGGTCACCGGTTTTGCCCACTGAGCCCCTAGTTCATAAATTTTTACAGCCAAAGTGGGGGCTGCGCATCTATCAGCATTGGGGAATGCACCTCAGGGTCCTGCCACTGGCGCGAAAACTGCACTTTGCTTGGCTGCGCTCTGAAGACTCACTGGCTCACTGGAGTGTTCGCCTAAGCTCTGCCGAGGTACATCTCCGCGCTACCTCTGTCGCTGCGGAGGGCGCCGCACACCTCTCTCTGCTCTCACTGCCGGCAGTAAACTGAGACTTCTTTCTCATGCTTCCTGCTCACTGCCCGGCTTAGCCACGGGTCCCGGGTCATGGGACCTGTCGGGTTCCCCATTCTTTTGCTCCGGCAACACTGGACGCAGCCTCAACAGTTCCGGACCCAGTCTTCCTCCTTACACATCCAAATTTGGGGCAGGCTTTGCATTCACTGCATAGGCAAACAGTATGGGAAGACCAACTTCCTAATAATGGGAACATTGCTTTCAGGAGGCCCTCCTGTACGTCTCTTCAAAGGGGTAGTTAATACTAGTGATGAGCGAGCACTAAAATGCTCGGGTGCTCGTTGCTGGGTCGAGCAAATTGGAATTCTCAGGTACTTGACCCGAGCAACGAGCCCAATGTAAGTCTATGACAAAACCAAGCATTTTTGCCGCGATCCCTCCTGGGAGTCCTTTTAGGGTCTAAAAACATCTGAAATCGATGGGAACAGTGCTCAAATGACAAAGGAACAACATGGGGGAAGACCCCTGGAAGCATTTCTGACTCCTAGGTCACTGCTGTGAACAATGTTGTCAGAGTGTTATGCCACTTTTACAGGCGCACTCTAAAACATATAAAAACTAAACCAAAATGGATTTTCCTGCGAAATATGTTAAGGAACATCCTTTCCAGGGTAATGACTTGTATATAAAGCAAAATAAATAACCAAAAAAAAAATGTTCCTCAACCACTTGGGCTATGTTCACACATGGCGTTTTTGATGCGTTTTTCAACTTTAGCATTGCTTTCAACCAATACAAATGCATTCACTGGGAAATGTCATTTTAACATTTAACAACCTTATCTGGCCATGTGGTGTGTGACACATCATCAGACACATCCTGTTTCATTTATGAAAGAGGGAATCTGAAAGTCACAAAGCCTATTTTTATAGGGGCATCAGGCGGCATTAATTTTCTTCAAGTGCCATCAGCTGGCTATGCTTTGTTGTTCCCATTATTAAACAGTGGGTCCCCTATACTGTTATTGCCTATGCAGTGAGTGGCTGGGCTGCCAAAAATTAGGACGCACCCCAATACCCCTTTGACGAGACGTACAGGAGGGTCTCATGAAAAAGTGTTACAATATTAAGAAAATGGGTCTCCCATAGTGTTAGCCTATGCACTGAATGCAAGGCCTGCCCTGCACCAATGTAACACACACCCCAATAAGCCTTTGAACAACATACTGGATGGCCACCTGAAAGCATTGTTCCTATTAATTTGGTACTCCCATACTGTTTGGCTACGCAGTGAATTGTTGAGCCTGAAGAACCTGCATTGGAGAATGTCAGTGTTGAGGATGAAGACCCATCAGTGGAGAATGTCAGTGTTGAGGATAAAAACCCAGCAGTGGACAATTGCAGTGTTGATGCTAAAGACCCAGCCGTGGAGCATTGCAGTGTTGAGGAAGAACAACCGGCAGTGGAGCATTTCATTGTTGAGCCAAAAGAACCTGCAGTGAACAATTGCAGTGTTGAGGCTAAAAACCCGACAGTGGACAATGCAGTGTTGAGGCTAAAGAACCTGCAGTGGACAATTGCAGTGTTTAGCTAAAGACCCGACAGTGGACAAATGCAGTGTTGAGGCTAAAGAACCTGCAGTGGACAATTGCAGTGTTTAGGCTAAAGACACGACAGTGGACAATTGCAGTGTTGAAGCTAAAGACCCTGCATGGACAATTGCAGGTTGATGCTAAAGACTCTGTAGTGGACATTTGCAGTGTTGAGGCTAAAAACCCAGCAGGGAGCATTGCAGTGTTGAGGCTAAAACCCGACAGTGAGCATTTCAGTGTTAGCTAAAGAACCTGCAGTGGACAATTGCAGTGTTGACGCCAAGACCCTGCAGTGGACAATGCAGTGTTGAGGCTAAAGACCCAGCAGTGGAGCATTGCATTGTCGAGGCGGAAGACCCGGCAGTGGAGAATTGCAGTGTTGAGGATGAATACACAGCAGTGGAGCATTTCATTGTTGAGCCTGAAGAACCAGGAGTGGAGAATTGCAATTTTGAGGCTGAAGACCCAGCATTGTAGCATTGCAGTGTTGAAGATGAACAACCAACAAAGTTCACATTATTAGGAAGTGGGTCTCCAAAACTGTTTGCCTATGCAGTGAATGCAAGGCCTGCCTCAAATTTGGACGCACCCAAATACCACTTGGAAGAGACATGGAGGAAGTCCTCCTAAAAATCTATTTCCATTACAAAGGAGCGGGTCTCCTATACTTGTAATGCCCATACACTAAATGTATGGGCTGACAAACAATTTCCCCTGGGGGGGTACACATCAACATACTGTATCCACATTTTTGTTACGGGCATCATAAACACCCTTCAAAAAAATTACGTGGCTATTGCATCACGGAACAGATTCACCCTGGTGATCTAGTGGTGGTGTCGGAAGAGACGTGGAGGATGGCCCTTGAAAAATGTCTTCCCAGTAGTGTTGAGCGATATTGCTCGATATCTAAAAATATCGGATCGGAATGGTATCGCCGATATCACTAAATATCGTCGATATCCGATTTCGATACCGGAAGTCCCATGTAAGTCTATGGGAACAAAATATCGAAATTAAAAAAAACCTTTATTTCCTTGTAAACACTAAATATACACACATAGAATACATATATATATATATATATATATATATACATGTCATTGTGACATATATATATACATATATGTATAGTTTATACACTTCTACATAGTAAAATATCCTCTGATTCAATTTCCGGGTAAAGCCGGCTTCTGTGAAAAGACAGAAGCACCCGACATGAAATGACACTTGGTGTACATAGGGTTAACCATGTCTTTTCATGTCGTTTGATATCTGATTTGCACAAACAATTACATCAGTCTATGTGTGCAAAATTTCACACCTGTAGGGGTTAATTAAAGGTGTAAATTCGTTGTAAAAAAAACAGACTTTTTTGCTACGAATTTACACCTTTAATTAACCCCTACAGGTGTGAAATTTTGCACACTTACACTCATGTAATTGTTTGTGCAAATCAGATATCAAACTACATGAAAAGACATGGTTAACTCTATGTAAACCAAGTGTCATTTCATGTCGGGTTCTGCATTTTCACAAAAGCCGGCAATTGAATTAGCGGCTATTATACTATGTAGAAGTGTATGAACTATAAATATAAATATATATATATATGTGTCACAAATTCAATGACATGTATATATATATATGAGGTGTAAAATTGCTGAAAAAAAAGGCGTGGGCTCCCGCCCTATTTTCGCAACCAGACAGACAAAGCCAGTGAGTGGGGGCAGATAATAATAGCCCAGAGAGGGACCATTATTTTTGCCCCCCCCCGGCTACTAACATCTGCCCCCAGACACCCCAGAAAAGACAAATCTATAATTAGATTCGCGCTTTCTGGCACTTTGCCCGTCTATTCCATTGCCCTGTAGCGGTGGCGAATGGGTTAATAAGGGGTTAAAATGACCTTGCAATTGAAAGGTCACTTTAAGCCAGGTTGATAATTGAGAGCTGTCAATTAGACAACTATCAATTATTAATCCTATTGTATGAAAGAAAAATCAAACACACACACTTTAATAAAAAAAGTTTAATGAAATAATCACACAGTTTTTGACCATATTTTATTTACCTGCTAAAACCATTTCCTGTAATAAAAATAAAATAATAAAGCAAAATTATTCTTACCTATCCCATGCACAGTCAGGTCCCACGGTGTAATCCATCAGAAAGGGTTAATGTTTACTGCAGGGACCGCAGCTAATGCTGCAGCCTCACAGTAAACCCCCAAATGAATGAGTTTCTCTCCTGGCTGACAGGAGAGGAAGTGGAAAGCTTAATTGATTGCTTTCCACTTTCACTTCAGGTCAGCCAGGGACACAATCAGTGACGTCAGAGGGAACTGGTTAACAAAAATAGGGGATCCCCTCGAAAAAAAAATGGCGTGGGGTCCCCCCTATTTTTGTTAACCAGCCAGATGAAGCAGACCGCTGAGGCCTGGTTTTTCAGGCTGGTAAGGATCCAATATCCATGGACCTTGCCAGCCTGATAATACCAGGCCACAGCAGTCTGCTTAGCTTGGCTGGTTAACAAAAATAGGGGATCCCCTCGAAAAAAAAAAACGGCGTAGGGGTCCCCCTATTTTTGTTAACCAGCCAAGTAAAATGCAGACTGCTGCGGCCTGGTATTAAAAGACTGTCAAGGCCCATGGATTTTGGCCCTCAACAGCCTGATAATACCAGGCTACAGCAGCCCCACATTTGGCGCAACAAAAGATGTGCCAATTGTGGCACTTTACCCGGCTCTTCCCACTTGCCCTGTAGCGGTGGCAAGCGGGGTAATAAGGGGTTAATGTCACCGTTGATTGCACGGTGACAATAAGCCCGGTTAATAATGGAGAGGCGTCAATAAGACACCGATCCATTATTAATCCCAAAGTTATTAAATGCATAAAAAAAAGACACAGCAAGAAAAAAGTATTTTAATGAAATAAAAGAGACAACACAGTTTTCATTTCTTTTATTACTCTCTCATTCCTGCGACGCCATCGATCTCCTGTAAAAAAAGAAAAAAAACAAACCAACAGTATACCACCTGTCCGACGCAGTCCATAGTAACGACAGTCCCACGACGATCCAGCTCTGCTACATCGCAATGACAGGCAGAGCCTGTCATCGCGACGCAGCACAGCTGATTACCTGCTTCCCCGGCGGTGACGTCATCGGACTGACTGCTTTACGGCCGGGATTACCCAGCAGTCACTGCAGTTATCGCGAGAAACTGCATGTGACCGCCGGGGAGAAGAGGATGGCGGCCATGAAGCAGTCCAGGACGTGACCGCCGGAGATCTTCTGCCAGGTAAGTGCCGCTGACTCCTGACAGACCCGACCGACGGACACTGACAGTGACAGACCCGACCGACGGACACAGACAGTGACAGTGACAAATCCGATTACGGTATTCGATAAGACGAAAATATCGAAACGAATTATCGAAAGGCCGATAGAGCTAATATCGGCCGATAGCCGATATTTGCATTATCGTATCGCTCAACACTACTTCCCAGTTTAAAGGAGCGGGTCTCCTATACTTGTAATCCCAATACACTAGGTGTATGGGCTGACAAACATTTCCCCCTGGGGGTTACACATCAATCTACTGTGTAAAAATTTTTTGTTACGGACATCCGTAACACACTTGAAAAACAATATAGTGGTTGTTGCATCACGGAACACGTTCACCCTGGTGATCTAGTGGTGGTGGATGATGAAGATGAGGAGAAGGAGGAGGATAACACACCAAATAGCCAAAGTCAGGATGCATATACCCATGTGTGGGTGTGACGAGGTGCATGGTAATACGCTGTTATCATTCGATGGTATAGAGCAGGGTTCCCCAACTCTAGTCCTCAAGGCCCACCAACAGGTCAAGGTCATGTTTTCAGGATTATCACCTGTGCAATACAAAGGAAATCCTGAAAATATGACCTGTTGGTGGGCCTTGAGGACTGGAGTTGGAGAACACTGGTGTAGAGAAGTCTGGCCCAATCCAGGCCTTGTTCATTTTTATAAGAGTCAGCATTTTCAGTTGACAGGCGGATGCACTTATTAGTTATAATTCCACTAACAGCACTAAAAACCCGCTCTAACAAATGCTAGCGGCAAGGCAGGCAGGACCTCCAAGGCGTAGAGAGCCAGTTCATGCCACGTGTCCAGCTTGGATACCCAATAATTAAAAGGCACAGAGGAATCATGGAGGATGTCAGTACGGTCATCAAGGTACTCCCTCAGCATTTTCTCAAACTTTCCACTCCTTGTGAGACTACCCCACGAGTCTGGGCCAGGGCAATGGGAGAGTCTAAGAAAACTGTCCCAAAACTTTGCCAGTGGTACCCTGCCTCTGCTGGATTGGAGTTGTGTCTCTCTCACCTCTACTCCTTGGTTGTCCAACGAACTGTGACCTCTGCTGCCAGTGTTTTCAGATGGGAATTTTTTTTTAATAATTACTCAACAATGGCCCTCTGGAACTACAAAATTTTAGTATACCTATCTGCCTCTGGAAGAAGAGATTGAAAGTTCTCCTTGTACCGTGGGTCTAGAAGTGTCACCAACCAGTAATGAGTGTCAGCACAAATTTTGATAATGCGAGGGTCATGGGAAAGGCAACGCAACATAAAGCCTGCCATGTGTGCCAGACTGCTAACTGGCAAGACTTCCATGTCCTCACCAACATGACAACTGACCATGCTGTCCTCCTCCTCCTCCCTGTCCTCAGGCCATCCACGCTGAACAGATGGTATGACAGTTGTGCTTGTAGTACCGTCTATAGCGCAGGAAAGTAGCTCCTTTTCTTCCTCCTCCTCTTCCTCATTGTCAACCAATCCGCGTTGGGATGACATGAGGATGGGCTGTGTGTAATCACCCTGTTTGGTTCCTTGCTCCAGCTCATTGTGCTCTGCCTGCAATGCATCCTCTTTCATTGTGTGCAGAGAGCTTTTCAGAATTCAGAGAAGCGGGATGGTGATGCTAATTATGGCTTCATCGGCACTCACCATCTTGGTGGACTCCTCAAAGTTAAGTAGGATGGTACATATGTCTGACATCCATGTCCACTCTTGAGGTCTTATGTGTGGAGTCTGAACTGAATACCGACGGCCTTGTTGATACTGGTAGTCAACAACTGCCCTCTTCTGCTCACAAATCCTTTCCAATATATGCAGTGTAGAATTCAAACGCTTGGGGCATCACACACCAGCCGGTGAGCCGGAAGGTGCAAATGATGCTGAAGCACAGCAAGGGCTGCTAAAGCTGTAGCTGACTTTCTAAAATGGGTACACAGGTGGCGTATAGTCATAAGCAGCTCCGGTTAGCTTTTGAGAAACTGTTGAACAAGTTAAGCACATGGGCCAGGCATGGTATGTGTGTGAGCTCACCTCGCCTCAGAGCCGCCATCAAGTTCTGGCCATTGTCACACACAGCTATGCCTGGCTGTAGGTTCAGTAGTGTCAACCACAGATCTGCTTGCTCTTTCAAAGCTGTCCACAACTCTTCAGCATTGTGCGGTTTGTCATCTAAGCATATTAGCTTCAGCACAGCCTGTTGCCGCTTGGCTGAGGCAGTGCTGCAGTGCTTCCAGGTTATGACTGATGTGGTCATTTCGAAGATGCAGGCTGAAGAGGAGGAGGTGGAGGATGACATGCAGGAGCTGTAGACTGTGGTGGCATCCCTGATTGACCTAGAGCAAGCAATCCTCGGCATCGGCAGGATGAGTTCCATCCCAAGGTCTGACTGGGTCCTGGCTTCCACTATCTTAACTCAGTGTGCCGTCAGCGAGATATACCGTCCCTGCCCAGAAGTACTTATCCACATTTCTATGGTTAGGTGTACTTTTTCTGTAACTGCATTGTTGAGGGCACGGGTAATGTTGTAGGACACGTGCTTGTGTAATGCCAGGACGGCACACCAGAAGAAATAGTGGCGGCTGGGGACAGAGTAATAATAATAATAATAATAATAATAATAATAATCTTTATTTATATAGCGCCAACATATTCCGCAGAGCTTTACAGTTTAACAATTTCAAAACACAAGTCATAGGTAACAACGTTAACAATACAATAATTAAAGCAAGATAAGCCGACCCTGCTCGTGAGAGCTTACAATCTACAATGAGGTGGGGGAGATACAAAGTACAGGTGTATATATACAATGGTGCATTTACAATGATGGTCCAGCCATCTTGAGGGAGTGAGGGATGGATGGAGATAGTGAATGGGCTACACACACACACTTAAACATAGAATGACTTTGGTTAGTGAATGTGATAGGCCGCTCTGAACAAATGTGTTTTGAGGGAGCGCCTGAAACCATGCAAATTGTGGATAGTCCTAATTTCTTGGGTAGAGCATTCCAGAGGATTGGCGCAGCA